>CAUYON010133970.1:0-10406 GCA_963573935.1 Arctocebus calabarensis
CTGGATAGAGTGCTGTGGCATCACAGCTCACAGCAACCTCCAATTCCTGGGCTCAAGCGAGTCTCCTGCCTCCACCTCCCAAGTAGCTGGGACTACAGGCGCCCGCCACAACGCCCAGCCATATTTTGGTTGCAGCCGTCATTGTTGTTTGGTGGGCCTGGGCTGGATTCGAACCTGCCAGCTCAGGTGTAAATGGCTGGCGCCTTAGCCTGCTGAGCCACAGGCACTGAGCCTCTTCTGGAGTTTTCTTTGTGCAAAGTTTTTTTTGAAAATTAATAAACTTGGGCGGTGCCTGTGGCTCAGTGAGTAGGGTGCTGGCCCCATGTACCAGGCCCTGGCCAACTGCAATGAATAAAATAGCTGGGCGTTGTGGCAGACACCTGTAGTCCCAGCTACTCGGGAAGCAGAGGCAAGAGCTGGAGGTTGCTGTGAGCTGTGATGCTAAGCCACTCTACCGAGGGCAATAAAGTGAGACTCTGTCTGAAAGAAAGGAAAAAGGAAAGGAAAAGAGAAAGAAAGGAGAAAGAAAGGAAGAAAGAAAAAAAATGAATAACTCTAAAGCCATTCATATTTTCTGTACTATTTTGTGAATTGGCTCACTTGGTTCTCAGAGCATCCTTAGAAGGAGCTGGTATAATTTGTCTCATTTCCCAAATGTGCCATTTCTGACGTGAATTAACATTCCAACATCATGAACCTAGCAATTTCCTACCCCCAAATTCTTTTTCCTTCTCCCCAAAGAAGTTCAGTTCCCCGAGCTTGCCCCTGCTCTGACCTTCTCTCCCACCCTGTCCAGGTATCATCAGGATTACTGCCGACTCTGCTATGTTGGTCATCCTCCTGCGGGACAAGCATGAAAAGACAGGGAACAGCACCAGTGTGCACAGCATGACCTGCGTCCTCACCCAGAATAGCAGCCAGGCCTTGCCAGGAGAGCTCCAGTTGTCGGGAAGGCTGCAGGCCCAGACAAGGAGCCTCAGGGCCCAGGCCAGCATCCGGGCTGACACAGCCAAGCTGGCTCTGAGTGGAGCCTGCGCCTGGGGCCCCGGGCACAGCCAGCTTGTGGGCAGCCTGAGCCACAACATCAGCACATTGAGTGACGCAGGTAAGAAGAGTGGTCCAGACAGAACAGCTTCTTCCCCTAAAGATGCCCAGGTCCTAGAGCCAGAAGAGGGGGGATAAAGGATCCCACAAATCCATGTTCCAGCTCTATTTCATGCCCCTGCCAACTTCTCCCAGCACCTCGGTCTTCTTCCCTGGTCTGTTATTCAGGCAGAACACACAAGCTCAGGGCACCTGCTATTACTGCATTGACACACTTCAAACCAGGTGGCAAACAGCCCCTCTACCCCCCAGTTCATCCTGTGTGGCCTCCAGGTCACCCTCCAGGACTGTAGTGGGCAAGCAGCTCCAATAGCCCCTGCTCCAGCTTCTCCCGAATGTTCCCCTGAGGCCTGAGAGAAGGATGCATGATCAGACCTTTATGCCCCTTGCTCTTTCTGAGAGGCTGGCCCTGTCCTGAGGAGCCAGTAATCCAAAGGGGACATGGGGCTTACCCCTGGCTCTGTGTGGTGACTGTGGTGTTAGGTTGAACCAGATGAAATTGCCATTTCCATGGAATGTAGACAATTCCATAGGGGCAGCAGGACCTGGGAGCCTGCCAGGGAGCTCAGGGGACGTTCCAGAGAGCAGGGGGCTGGCTCCCTCCCCGATGCCATGGGGTGGAATAGGCTGGATGGTCTTGGGGGCCCAGATGTTCCTGCCTGCTGTCCTCTCCCCCCCCCAGGACTCCCCTCTGGGGCGGAGATACTCCTGTCTCTCAGCTACGTGGCTTCCTACTGCTCAGAGCACCTGGTACCGCAGAGTACAGGGGGTCAGCTGGACGCTGCTCTTGGCCTGGAGGACCCAACTCCCATGTCCCCAGACCGCCATCTATGTGCCAGCCTTGACCACACCATGCCAGGCCTTGGGTGCCAGGGCCTGCCCTCCTCTGTGGGTGGCCGCACGCACTTACAGGTGAGGACGGGGCTGGGCCTGGGCTCCACCTGGGGGACAGGGGATCTCAGGAACACACAGACCTTTTGCTTCTGCCCAGAGCTCAGGACACAGTCTGGTGGCCAGGCTAACGGTATACTTGGATGAAGAGCAGCTTTGTGCAGCCCTGGAAAGCAGGACAGGAGACAGCCACCAAGAGCTGGCTCTGGAGCTGCACCAAAGCCTCTCGGGGCTGCTGGGCACCCTGCCTTCCCGGCTTGTGGTGAGTGTGTGCAGGGGCCACGTGGGCTGCTGGCTGGGCTGCAGGGCCCTCTCCTTCCTCTGCTCCTCTCTGGTCACCCCAAGATGTATACCCTCCCATCTCCCCTCCTCTCCATTGCCCACCTGCCCTCCCATCCACCTGCCTGATCCCTCCCCCCTCCTCCCATAATTGGTGGCATGATTTGGGTGGCCACCCAGGGGGCGTTCTGGCCCTGTTGAGTAGGGTTGAGGCCCCAGTGCCTCCCCGGGGCGCTGCCCCTGGAGGAACCTTGCACACTGGACAGGGACATGCACATGGCTGTGCCTTTTGCATCATTCTCAAGAATGGAAAGCGGGAAGCCACCTCTGTACTTGTCCTGGGGATGGCTGTACCGTCCTAACTGTGGGGAGGGGATGTGAGTGCCCAGGGCCTGGCCACTTCTACCCCGCCAATCTTGTGATCTCAAGCAAGATTCTGGCTTGCTCTGTGCCTCCGTTTCCTTATCTGCCAAGTGAGACTGTTAACAGTCCACCCCCTGAGGCTATGGGCCAGGCGCATAGCATCTGGCACGCAGAGGTTCCCGGGACAGGAGTGCTGGTTATTTCCACTTATGTGTATGGGGATGTTGTGGCCCAGTGCTCAGGGCTCTGTGCAAACCTCTCTTCAGGGTTACATTCCTCTGGCAACTTCCCCAAAGGGAGGGGGGATCCTGGGGCTCATGGCAGCTCACTCTGGGCATGGGGAATGAGGTTGGCCCCTTCCCATCTGCTGGTCTCCACAGGTCAACTGTACTGGGGATGCTGCACCCACCGAGCTGGCAGGACTATGCCAGGGGGACGTCACTTGGCAGCCTCTTGAGGTATAGTACGGGGTCTCTGTCACAGGCAGTGCAGTGACAGTGAAGGTGGTCCACCTCCAGGAGGGAGGCCACAGCTTGACCATCAGGGGCTGCCTGGGGTGTGGCCTACGGGGTCCCCCTCCTGAGCTCCCCACGTCCCCAGTGACATGCACTGGGCTTCCAGCCCCGGGGGCCCTGACTTATCCTAATGGCTGATGAGTGTAGCAGCTGAGTGTTTCAGGCAGCCTGGTTCTGGGCATACCTCAGCACTGCGAGGCCAGTAGACCTCACAGCTCAGCTCAGATGGCTCCGGCTCTTCCGGGCCAGAGTGTGCCCCTCTCCCTCCCAGGGGAGCATGGCAGGCATGGCCCCAGTGTAGGGCTATGTCTGTGGGTCTGTGGTGTGGCCTAGACCTTTGGCCTCCAGCCCAGCCCTGCAGCTCCTGGACCCCAATCTGCAGGTGCCCTGTACCTGAGGCCACCCCAGGGCTGCCTGCCATCCTTGTCTGTGCTGCCCCCAATGGCAGCTGCAGCACAGCCCTGAGGACTGCCTGGGGGAGGAGGACAGAGGTGAGTGTGCCCTGCGGCTCATCAACCTGGTCTCACTGCTTGCTGACAGCCCAGAAAGGAGCCCCCCTGCTCAGGGGCCAGGAGACATGAGCCTGTAGGGACTGAGTAAGGGACTTCAAGGTGCCTGGCATAGGCGGCACTGCTGAGGATTGACAGTCTGGGCCCTGGGGGCTAGCACTGTGGCCCACTGCCCTGCTGTGCAGGGAATGTGTCCTCTGCAGTGCGGACTGTTTCCACAAGCTTTGCTTCTCTGGGGCATGAAAGATATGATGCTTTTATGTATCCAGCTTATGTATGTGGGCAACCCACACCCAACTCAGGAAGCAGGAAATCAGGTCTCTGTGGCTCCCTGGAGCCCTGCCTGACCTGCCAGCCCTGCACTGCCACTCACCTCTGTGTGACTTTGGGCAAGGCCCTTACCCTTCCAGCCTCATCATCTGCAGACTGGCTAACAACACCTGCCACAGGGAGCGTGTTGAGTGTGTACTGAGCCAGCTTGCCGTGTGGTCATCCCAGGGTATTGGCCTCTTTTCCTTGGCTTCAGCTACCAGGGAATTACCCTCCCATTTTACAGATGTGGAAACTGAGGCTTAGAGAAACTGAAGTCACTTTGCCAAGGTTACACTGTGGCCTGAATGGTGGGAGGGGTAACTGAGCATTTAGGGTCGGGGGGAGGGTCTCACAGGCTGGACGTGGGCTGGCTCCCCCCACATGGCATTTATGAGCTGGAGGCACAGGGACTTACTAGCTCCCCGTATGAGAGAGCATCAGGGGAGGAGATGGCCAGGAAGGCTAACTGACTTCTGAAGGCAGAGGGTTAGGATGAGAGTAGTAAAAGGAGGGTCCTCCCCTAGGGCAGCTGTATGGAATGTGGGCAAAGTGTTAGAAACCAGGGAGTGCTCCGAGCCAGGCATAGCAGCAGCACGTGGGCAGGAGAATGGGCGGTCTGGGCCCCGTGGGCAGCCATGCGGCTCCCCTGTGGTCTCCATGTCACGTAGGACAGATAATACACCTGTGCCCCGTTGGTGGTGGCACTGTCCCCTCCAGGCCAGACAGATGAGCACTGGGTATCAGGAAGAGGCTTGTGCGCAGCTCCGGGTTCTCATAGGGTGCAGACTCCCCAGATCCTGCAGGCTGGGCCTCCAGGTCCTCTCAATTTGCACCCATGCTCAGACAGGCCATGGGGAGAGGTCGCGGGCCCAGGGGACGAGAGGGGCTCCCTTGACTGTCATCACCAAGCAGAGGACAGACTGCTGCTCTCTGGGATATTGCAGGGAGACCGAGTGTCAGTGGGTATTGAAGTCACTGGCTTAGCACTGAGATTCCGCAGCACGGTTTCCACATGGGCCTGAGAAAAGGGACGGGACACCCACTCATCCTCACCTGTCTCTCTCTCTGTCTCCCGGCAGAGCCCGGCTGTGCTGTCCTTGAGTGCCTCTGTCTTAGTCCATGCCTGTGAGGCCAGCCTGGAGGCACAGGTGTCTTCTGGGGACACCTTAGCCCACGGTCATGTCCACACGGCCTGTGGCCGGCACACCCTACTGGAAGGCAGCCTCCAGCACACATGGGCACCACTTCAAGCTCTGGGGGTCCCCCCTGACAACCATATCCATGTGTCTGTGGGAGGAAATGCGTCCACCAGGGCTCGGCTGGAGGTGGCCCTGGGCCAGTGCACCCTGACTGCCCATGGGGATGTCCCACAAGCCACCGGTGCCACACACGCCAACTGGACCCTCTCTCTGGTGAACCGCTGCCCCCCACTACAGGTAAGTCCCCTCTCACCAGTAGGCCCAGGGGCCTGGCAGGGCTCCCCGCTTCCTCCACAGATTACCAACTGCCTACCGTGTGCCCACGTTTACACTCACCATAGGGAGCTTCTCTCTTCTTTGCCATTGTCACTTGAATTTGGGGGCTTGGCTACAAAGATAAGAGCCAAAAACGGGACTCAGACTGAATTTTCTCCCCTTTCACAAGAGGCCGTACCGAGTTTCTGGTTCCCTTCCCGTCTGGGGCTCACACTGATTCTTATGATCTGGAATTTCCCCCTGGGAGGATTAAGGATCCAGGAGTGGTCACGAGAACAGTGGGAAGTAACGGGCTGTAACTGAGCAGGGCTTGTATGTTGAGCGCTCTGCCGAGTTCCACAGCTGTGCTCCCTATACCCGCCCCAACCTGTGAGGAAGGGGCTGCTTGATTCTCAGTCACAGGAGGGGACACAGAGGTCCTGAGCGGAGTCTCTGAGAGGGACGTGTCGTGGATCCCGATGGAGCAAATCACTTAGGATCTCTGCTCCCCTCCCTGCCAGAGTCGTCAATTCCATTCCGATATGCACAACATTTGGGTGCCTGGGCTACCAAGGCCCAAACATGCACTCATGTGCGTCTCGGTGACTTGGGCTGCTGTGATCACCCCATTTTAGAGATGGGTAAGTGGAGGTCACTTGTTTGGAAAGGCAAAGTCAGTGGTGGAGCCAGAATTCACGCCCGTGTGTCTGTTTGGCACCTGCCGTATCAGTTGTTTTGCAGTAAGAACTAGTGCAGGGCACAAGGCCTGACACGCCCTGTCCCACCCCAGTTCCCCCACTAGCTCCCTCCCTTGGCACTGAGGCTGCGTTGGCAGTGCTGTGCCTGCCTCTCCTCAGTTTCCCCATCCTTCTAGGTGACAGGTGTCCTGTGGGCTCTGTGCTCTGAGGGTAGCCTGAGCCGAGGACCCTATGAGTTTGACCTGGCTCAGGCCTCCACAGTGACCATGGAAATGTCCACCTGTGGTTGTCCCGCACCTGCCAGCCATAGACCTTGGTGCACAGCACCTTACCCATTCCCAGTGTGCCTGGGCCTGCTGCCCAGCGCTGCCATTGGCCTGACCGTCCAGTGTGGCCCTGCCACCACAGCTCCCTGGCTCTCCATGTGGGGTTGTGCTGGTGGCAGGGCTGGCTGGAGCAGCTTGCTGGGAACCAGAGTACGTGGGGGCTGGGCACCGAGGTGCGTGGGACAGCTCTGCAAGGTTGATGGCGCTTCCTGGCCCCGCAGCATGAAGCCTGGCTCTTCCCTCCAGGCGCTGCCCGGACCTCCAGCTACGCTGTCCCAAGAGCCCTATATCTCCTCTTATCTGAACCAACATCCTGTGTTCTTGTTTAGCAGATGAGGAAATTGAGGCTGGGAAATGTGAGAGTCACATGATGCCGTGAAATAAGCCCACCAGCTTGGAATTTATAAGTTTGTCTTTTTTAGGGAAAATTCCGAGTGCAGGAAGGAAAAGGGGAGGGGTGCCCCTCAGCTGACAGAGGGGAGCAGTCACATCCTGATTTCATAACGGGTTAGTAATCACAGGCTGGGGTTTACGTAGGCCGGGAGGTGTCCCGTGGTGTTTGTGGGAGGATCGCTCGGGTCACGAGCTGCCAGGCAAGACCATGTCCCAGTCTGAGTGGAACAAGGACATTGCTGCCTGTTCCTTTTCTCTCCCCTTGAGACTGAGCTTCCCCAGGGACACCCCTGAGCACAGGGGCTCTGTCAATCATGCACCACATGAACACAGGACTGAGCCATGGCTGTCACGAGATATGGCAGCCTGAGCCAGGAGACCCCGCAGCCCTGCCCGCCAGAGCTGTCTGTGCTGATGGAGGCGCTCCAGTCTGTGCCGTGCCGGGAACACCTGGCATGCACTCCCTGGTGCAACTTTTACTTTTTCTCAATTTCAATGTCAATAGACACAGCGCACATGACTAGGAACTATCCAATTGGATGGCACGGACTCCAAGCAGGGCCTGGTCAGATGGGTCTGGTTCAAACCTCAGCTCTGCTGCTTCTCGGCTGCGTGACCCTGAGCAACCGACTTTATCTCTTTGAGCCTCAGTTTTCTCACCTGCAATATGGGGACAGTAGCTTTCTGTTCCAAGTTGGTGCACAGGAGGAAGAGAAATCATTCTTGTAATAATTCCTTCCTTTATCTCCTTGACCCAGCTGTCATTAGCATAAGGTTGTTCAGCTTCCATGCCTTTGTGTGGGGATGACAATTTTTTGTTGGAGTTGAGTTCTACCTTTATTGCCTTGTGGGCTGAGAAGATACAAGGGAAAATTTCAATCCTTTTGATTTTGTTGAGGTGTGATTTGTGTCCAAGGATAGGATGTATTTTGGAGAATGTTCCATGAGCCGATAAGAAGAATGTGTATTCCTGAGATGTGAATTCCTGAATGTGTATTCCTTTGGGATGGTGTGTTCTGTGTATGTCTATTAAGTCCATTTGTTATAGGGTCACATTGAAGTCTCTTATTTCTTTGTTTAGTTTCTGTTTAGAGGTTCTGTTCAGTTCTGTCAGAGGGATGTTAAAACCCCCAGCTATTATGGTGTTGTAGGATATCATATTATTCAGACCAATTAAGGTCCATTTCATATATCTAGGAGCGTTTAAGTTGGGTGCATACCTATTTAAAATTCAAATGTCCTCTTACTGTACTACTGTTCCTTTGACTGACAGTGACCGCGATTATTCTTGTGAAGCCCTTAGCAGGAGGGCTCTGTGAAGGGCGGTGGTTGCGTATTGCTTGTGTGACTGTTTTGTGGTTACTGTGACAGGACAGGGAAGCACAGATTGGTGCTGGGCCAGAGCTGGGGTGTAGGAGGTGGAGGACGGTGGCTTGTAATCATTCCTGGCATGGGGTCACCCTCTGCCCCCTTTCTCTGTGGTCAGGCAGAGCTTGCCCCCCCCCGGTGGGCACACAGCCACATAGCTCCCTGCAGGCCTTCATTGGGGGAACTGAGGGCTCAGGGACAATCGCTGTGATGCCAGATGGCCTCCCTGACATTGGCTGCAGCTATGTGCCCATCTAAGGCCATGGTCCAAGTGAAGCTGAGGCACAGGCTGCCCAGAGTACATCAGTGATGGAGATAATGCCTGTCCTGGGTGGCGGTGGAGGGGAGCACAGCAGTGGGGAGATAGGCAGTGCTGGATACCTCAGTGACTGGGGCGTGTGTGGAGTGATGGCGAGACGGGTGTGAGAGGAAGAAGCAGAGGGAAGGCTGGTGCTAAAATTGCAGTGAAATTGGCCAAGGTTGCCTCAAAGACAGGCTGATGTGTAAACCCAGACCTGAAGGAGACGAGGGAGGAGCCACACGGCTGTCTGGGGAGTGTTCTAGGAAGAGGGCAATGCCAGTGCAAAGGCCCTGTGGCAGGGCCAGAGCAGGAAGGGCATTCGCCAGGCCACAGCCAGCAGACTATCCTGTAAAACCACAGACAGTGAACGTCTTCAGATTGTGGCCTCTGCTGTGACTATTTGATAGCCATGGAGCATGGAAGCTCCATGGACAACCTGTAAACAAATGGGCATGATAGTGTTCCAATAAAGCTTTATTTACAAAAGCAGGCTCTGGGTCAGATGTGACTTGAGGGCCTTACTGTGCTGGGTCTTGTTATATAAAAAGTACAGGAGGTGGAGAGGCAGGTGGATTCTGGATGCATTACGGAGGGGTGGAAATCCAGATATGGGTGTGAGAGGAAAGAGTCGGGCCAGGTAGGTTGGTGCCTCCACCTTTGTCCTGAAAGACTGGAGAATGCAGTGCAGCCTCAGAGGATGAGGGGTTGGGGAGCCCTATGTTGGACATGTTACACTGGACAGGACAGTCCCGGCCTCCAGCACTCATACCAAAGCTCTGAGACTGGCTGAGGTGGCCATGGGGCACGTAGACTGAGCTACGTACCTAGTGTCACGAAGCTGGGGGATGGGAAGGAAGCAGCAAAAGCTACTGAGAAGAACAAACTGGAGAGGAGCCGAATCCCCGAGAGCAGAAGGTCCCAGGGTCCAGGGATGGACGCGTGTCAAAGGCAGGGTCTGGCCATGGACTCAGACATGTGAGCGACACAGGGACAGCGTCAGGCTCTTGGGGTGCTGGGAAGGCTGCCTCTGAGGCCAAGGAAGAGCAGACTGTGGATCTTGGCTGCCCTTTGCCGTTGCAGTGGCCTTGAGCCAGTCATTGCTCCTCTCTGGCCTCAAGTTCAGACTCCTGTGCCCAGCCCTACTCGATGCACAGCAGGTACCCGAGAAGCCATGGTGTCTTTCTCTTTTTGCTGAGGTCCTCACTTGGTCCGGCCCCCCAGCCTGCTTCTGGACACTCCCACCCCTATGTTGGGGCAGATGTTTGGGTTCTGTGCATCTGGGAGGTATGAGAAGAGGCAGGGACATGTGAGTGCTGCCACTCCCAGCGGTTGCAAGACCCTTGAGGTTGGCTTGGGAAGAGTTCAGTCCCCACAGCTGTGGGGGCAATGTGTGCTGGGAGGAGGTCACCGACCAGTGTGGAACAAAACCTGCAGGAGGCTGAGAGCTGCTCTGAGTGGGCCACAGACCCCTCCTGGAGAGACCCCGCTCATGTCGCATTGGTTCTGTTCCAGGGCGGTTAGGAGCCCTGGTGCTCATTGTGGTCCCCGCCAGGGTTAAGAAGCCCTGTTCTTTTTTTTTTTTTTTAATAATTTTATTGAATCATAATTATGTACATTGGTGCAATCACAGGGCACGATTCATATACATTCAGAAATATTTTGATCGTACTGTTACAGATATCCTTCATGGCATTTCCTTGATAACTATATAAAGACATTAATACTCTACCTTTAATAAGTTTCGCCAGTACCCTGCTAAGATGCACCGTATGTGTGTTCCCACTAATTGCCCTCCCTCTACCCATCCTCCCCCCACCCCTCCCCTCCCTTTCCCCTTTCCCTGTATTCCTGTGCTATAATTGGGTTTTAGCTTTCATATGAAAGCTATAAATT
>CAUYON010133971.1:0-16557 GCA_963573935.1 Arctocebus calabarensis
CTGTCCAGACATCCCCTGTATAGTTATGGATTTGGGAGATAAAAGACCAGGATTAGAGAGAAGTACAGAAAAGGTTGCTCCAGTGTCCAAAAGAAGTTTTTTCTCCTGGCACTCCACTATAAGGCAAATTTGGTGCTCTTGAGGGGTGATGACACAAGCTGGAGCCATGAGAATATGCCCCGGGCATTCTCAGTCCAGTCTGGGCTCCGATGGGGTCATTGTCCCAGGAGGCCTTCACCTCTGGGGACAGGACATTTCTTAAACTCATTGAAGCCAGCAATGACAAACCCACAGCTAATATCAGACTGAAAGGAGAAAAATTGAAAGCTTTTCCACTTAAAACTAGAATCAGACAAGGATGTCTTCTATCACCACTATTAGTCAACATAGTGCTGGAAGTTCTAGCCACTGCAATCAGCAAAAGAAGGACATAAAGGGCATCCAAATGGGGGCAGAGGAGACCAAACTCTTGTTTTTTGCTGCTGATATGATCTTATATTTAAAGAACCCTAAAGACTCAACCACAAGACTCCTGAAAGTGATCAAGAAATATCATAATGCCTCTGGGTATAAAATCAATGTCCAGAAATTGGCAGTCTTTGTATATGCCAAGTTGAGAAGCTAATCAAAGTCACAATTCCCTTCATAGTAGCTTCAAAGAAAATAAATACCCAGGTATATACCTAAAAAAAATGAGCTCTATAGAAAGAATTATGAAACCTTAAGAAAAGATACAGTAGAAAACATTAGCAAATTGAAGAACATGCTATACTTTTGGCTGGGAAGAATCAACATTGTTAAAATGTCTGTATTACCCAAAGTAATATTTCATGTAAGATTTCATGCAATCCCCATTAAAATACCAACATCATACTTTGAAGAACTAGGAAAAATAGGTCTTTGTTTTGTATGAAACCAGAAAAAGCTCATATATCGAAGGAAATTTTTAGTAATAAAAATAAAGCTGAAGGCATTACTCTACCATATTTGAGGCTACATTATAAGTCCACATAATCAAAACATGTATTGGCACAAAAATAGAGACATAGACATATGGAACAGAATAGAAAATCAAGAGATGAATCCAATCTCTATAGTTATCTGATCTTTGATAAACCAGACAAAAGCATGCTCTGGGGAAAAGAATCTGTATTTAATAAATGATGCTGAGAGAACTGGATAACCACATGTAAAATACTGAAATTGGACCCCCACCCTTCCCTATTTACAAAAATTGACTCAAGATGGACAAAAGATTTGAATCTAAGACATGAAATGATAAAAGTCCTAGAAGAAAGTATAGGGAAAAACTCTTGAGGATGTCAGTCTGGGGAAGATTTGATGAAGAAGACTTCAGTGGCAATTGCTACAACAACAAAAATAAAAATATGAGAATTCTGAATGCTTCTGCATGGCTAAGGACACAAAAATTAAAGCAAATATACAATCTTCTGAATGGGAAAAGATATATGCATGTTACAAATATGACAAAGACTTGATAACTAGGATGTATAGAGAACTCTAACCAACAAAACAAGAGCAAACAATCTCATCTATCACTAGGTAAGAGACACAAACAGAATCTTCTCTGAGGAAGACAGATGATGGCTAACAAATAGGAAAAAAAGCTCATCATCTCTAGTCATCAGAGAAATGCAAATCAAAACCACCCTGAGATGTGACCTAACCCTAGCAAGATTAGTCCACATCACAGTCTCAAAGTTGCCCATGCTGGTGGGGAATTGGAGAGAGAGCAAGGCTTTTACACTGTGGTGGGACTGCAAAGTAATGCAGCCTCTTTGGAAAGAGTTATGGAGAATCCTCAAAGAATTCAAATCAGACATCCCATTGTGATCCCACAATCCTATTACTAGACATCTACCCAGAAGAAAAAATATTCTTATCATAAAGACATTTGGACTGGATTGTTTATAGCAGCTCAATTTACAATCACCAAGATGTGGAAACAACCTAAATGGTCATAAACTCAGGATTAGAGTAACAAATTGTGGGATATGCATATGATGGAATACTCTTCAGCCATGAAATGGTGGTGAAGTTATATCTTTTGTATTAACCTGGATGGAGTTGAAACACATTCTTTTTAGTAAAGTATAACAAGAAAGGAAAAGCAAATATCCATTATGCTTAATACTAATATGAAGCCAGTAGACAATCTAATCATGGCATATGAGCAGAAAAACTCAATTTAATTCAAATTGTGGAGAATGGAAATGAGGGAGGGTGATTAATGTGCTCCCACTTAATGGGCACATTGCAGGGGTGTATGGCATACCTTTTCTGTGTGGGACACAACTACAAGAGGGACTTTACCTAACAAATTCAAATATTGTGACCTGGTTGTTTGTATGTCACATTAACCTGAAAAAAAAAAAAAAAGGAACAGATTGGAAACGTTCTGTATAGTTTAGGGAATGGCAATGAAATATCCCAAGCCAGCTCAAGGCTTCTTTATCTTCTTCTTCAAATTGTGCCCAGGAAACCTTTTTCTGGGCATGATTACTTTCTCAAGATGATTTAATAGAATGCAACAGTCTTTCTATTGCCACACTTATTTTGTATCAAAAGACTCTAAGTTAATGAAATGTTACTGTGAATTTTTTAAGAAATGTGTTTATAGCTTCAATGTTTGTGCTCCCTAATGTACAATTGCATGTCTTCTGAAAGCTAAACAATGATGTAGGCAGTTGATTAACTTAAAATATTATCTCCAAATGAAACATAGTATATTTCCAGGGAAAGAGTTGATTAATGTTGAACAGGAAAGTGAGGGGAACTGATGGAAATATTCACCAAGGAGTTATACCCAAGATGCTGAGTTCGTAAATGTAATGCCTTTTCTTATCTCTGTAATGAAAATTGACATTAGAAAGATGGCAGAACTAGGTTGTTACTGCCGGTAATGAAATAAGACCTGAAACGCTTGAGAGTATATTCATAAAATTGTACTTACTGGTAGAAAGGAAAATTGTCTGAGAAAGACATTAACATACATGTTAAAAACAACAGATTCTGCTATATTATTCTAATACTTTTAGGCATATATTCAACAAATATTCAGCTATTTGTTTTTAAAGGTCTGAAAACCATGAAAGAGGCTACTTTATAATTCAAAGTTAGGATTTATTGTTTTATAACTAACAGAATGGTGTAAACCTATAAATATGTAATTTCGTGTATGTATGTATGTGTCTATTGTATATATGTAGCCATTTATATATGTTTGTGTGTATCTGTTGACAGAGTGATACTTTTGAAATATCCTAGGTATCTCAATTAGTTTATTGTATAATAGAAACATGTAAAATAGATAAAGCAAAGAAACAAAGCAAAATAGATGGGATCTCACCTAATGTGTACATTGTGAGGGTGTATAACATACCCTCTGAGTGAGAGGCTCTTCTACAAATGGAACTTTACCCTGCAAGTGAGAACATTGTAACCTAAATATTGTATCCACATATTAGTTTGAATAAAGTTTTAAAAAAACAAGGATATTCAACATATCTATAATTATACTTCAGAGTTTATTACTATGATTAGAATACCATATTTTGGGAGGGAAATTTGACAGTTTGTTATCAAGAGATATATCTAGTTCTTGGCTTTGCACCTGTGGCTCAAGTGGCTAAGGTGCCAGTCACATACACCTGACCTGGCATGTTCGAATCCAGCCTGGGCCCATGAAACAACAATGATGGCTGCAACCAAAAAAACAGCCAGGCATGTGGTGGACACCTGTAGTCCCAGCTACTTGGAAGGTGGAGGCAGGAGAATCGCTTGAGCCCAGGTGTTGGAGGTTGCTGTGAGCTGTGGTGCCACAGCACTCTACCCAGGACAGCTTGAGGCTCTGTCCCCCCCCAAAAAAGAAAAAGATATATCTAGTTCTTGCATCCTTCCACCAAAGATATATCTAATTCTTGTACCTTAAGAAAACAGTTACTATTAAGTGAAAATAGTAGTATCTAAAATTATATATATATTACATATACATATATGTACACTTAGGTATACCACATAGATAGTGCGGGTTTAGTTCCAGATTATTACAATAAAGACAGTATCACAAAAAAGTAAGTCACAAATATTTTGGCTTCCTTGTACATATGGTGAAGTACATATGTTTACACTATTGTCTCTTAAGTGTGCAATAGTATTATGTCTAAAAATATAATATGTAAACCTTAATTAAAAACACTTTAGTGCTAAAAATTGCTAGAGATTATCTGAGCCTTCGGCAAGTTGTAATCTTTATGCTGGTGGAGAGTTCAGCCTCAGTGTTGATGGCTCCTGAGTGATCGGGTAGTTTCTGCTGGTTGCTGATGGTCGGGGTGACTGTAGCAGTTTCTTAAAATAAGATAACAATGATGTTTGCTGTGCTGATTGACTCTCCTTTTCACAAAAGATGTCTCTGTAGCATGTGATGTTGCTTGACAGCATTTTACTCACAGTAGAACTTCTTTCAGAACTCAAGTCAGTCTTCTCAGCCTTGCTGCTGCTTTTTCAATTAAGTTTATATAATATTCTGAATCCTTTGGTGTCATTTCAATAGTGTTCACAGCATCATCACCAGGAATAGATTGTCTTGAGGATCTCGTCCATGTGCTCATTCCACGAAGCAACTCCTCCTCTGTTTAAGTTTAATTATGATATTGCAGCAGTTCAGTCACATCTTCTGATTCAACTTGCGATTCTAGTTCTCTTGCTATTTCCACCTCATCTGCAGTTACTTACTTTTATGAAGCCTTGAAGCTCTCAAGGTCATCCATTAGGATTAAAATCAACTTCTGCCAGACTCCTTGTTAATATCAATAGTTTAACCTCCTCCCATGAGTTGTGAATATTCTTAATGGTGAATCCCCTCCAGAAGGTTTTCAATTTATTTTGCCCAGATCCTTCAGAGGAATCATTTATGACAGCCAAGGCCTTACAAAAATTATTTATTAAATAATAAGACTTAAAAGCCAAAATTACTCTTTGACCCAGGGTCTGCAGAATGGATGTGGTGTTAGCAGGCATAAAACAACATTGATCTCCTGGTACACCTCCATCAGAGCTCTTGAGTGACAAGATACATTGTCAATGAACAATACTATTTGGAAAGGAATATTTTCTTCTGAGCAGTAGGTCCCAATAGGGATCTTAAAGTATTTGGTAAACCCATGCTATAAACAGATGTGCATGCCATCCAGGCTTTGTTTTTCCATTTTCCGAGCATAGGCAGAGATTTAGCATCATTCTTAAGGGTCTTAAGACTTTTGCAATGCTAAACGAGTAGGACTTCAACTTAAAGTCACCCAGCTTCATTAGTCTACAACAAGATAGTTAGCCTGTCCTTTCAAGCTTTGAAGCCAAGTATTAGAGGTTTAAGTTATGTGTTTTCTATTTTTATTTTATTCACAAATGCTTACATTTACTTTTTAAGATAATCTTGTTTATTGTAGAAAATTTTTAAAATACAGATAACAAAAAGAAAATTGAAGTACCAACACCTAGAGATAATCACCATGAAAATGTGGATACAACTGTGATCTTTCTCTACATATACACATGCATAACATTAAAAAAATCGTTGCAATAAGCAAGATACTTTAAAAAAGTAATGTAGGCAATTATGAGTAGAAAAGCACACACATAACTTAAACCTCTAACTGGAGCTATTAAATTATGGAAACGAGAGAGAAGCACATTTATTAAAGGTCTGTTAACTTTATTTTATAAAAAGCACAATGTTGAAATATCCCTATGTTATCTTTGTCTCAAATTTGAGGAATATACCTAGAAGGAGAAGACCTCAGAAAAGGAGGTATGGAGATAAACAGAATTCACTTTGAAACAGTGCTTTATCCTTTTTACAGAGAACCGATAGAAAATGATTTCATTTCAGAACTGATAGAAGTGTGAGTGACTTGGGATCACTGTCCACACCCTTATTCTTCTCAAGAGAGTCTGTGATAGAAGCTGAGAAGACAAGAACAGGGCTGGCAGAGCTGCAGATGTATTAGTGTCCTTCAGATGTTATTCTAACAAAATTTGTTTTTCATTAACAAGTTATAAGCCCCTCTCTTAAAATAAGGAGGATTGAATCTAATAGGCAGTCAAAACCGACCATAAAATACTTATGTAATCCACTTTCTCAACTTTTAAATAAAATACATGTGATTGAAAGTCTCTTGGGAGAAAAGAAAGTCAGAGAAGTAATGAAAGGGTTTATTGGTGGTGGTGGAAGCATCAGGGCTTTCATCAACCAGAGGGGTCAGAGGTCAAAGAGAGAGGGCACCAGTAAGTGAGGGAGAGGACAGATGTGCTGACAAATTTTTTTCTGTAAAGGGCCAAATAGTGAATATTTCAGGTCCTGCCGACCATGTGGTCTCTGTTGCAACTGCCTGACTTCTGTGTGGCACTAGAGCAGCCATGGACAATATGTACATTGTCAGCATGGCTGTGTCCCAGTAAGACTAGAAAACATAGGTGGCAGGCAGGATTTTACCTACAGGCTGCCGTTTGCTGACTCTTTATCAAGACTTAAGAAAGTAATGTAGAAAATGTTAATGCTGAGTAAATTGAAAAGTGTGTTGTCTATAGACAGTGCAGTGAGGATAGTACACGGAATCGAGAAAATATTCTCCTAATTTAGCAAAAGAGTTGCTCACATCATGGACAAGCTCATCTATATTGAAGCCTTGTCCCACGCCTTCTGCTCCCAGCTGCTCTCTCTGATTACCACCCAGAGATTGGGGATGGGGGGTTGTTTTCTAAATAGGACTTTCCAGATCTGCTCCAGGGTGATGCTTTTTCTTACAGTAATGAGCATGTTTCAGCTTCTGCTGTTGAAGATTTGGTTGGCCAGCCCTCTATATCTAGGAGTATTTTATTTTTTATGTGACACATAAAAATTGTATATATTTATTATGTACAACATGTTTTTCAATATTTTGTAGGTGTGTTTTAAATACATTATATATATGTAGTGGAGAGAATATTCTAGTGACAGAATTCTTCATAGGAAGAGTCATCTTTGGTTTTAATAAATCATTTTCAGTAGTCACTTATGTGTGGAAATAAGGGGCTTAGGGCTTCATTTGGAAGGGAGAATAGATAAAAAGAGGCCTGAACTGCTATAAATGAGAGAATGAGAAGATGATGTGACTGTTATGCAGCAGATGCTGTTCTAGCACTGGGGATGGGGTGGGAAGCTCAGAAGGGGGTCTTGCTTTTTAAGCAGGGTATTTTTAGTTTAGCTGGAAGAGGAATGAAGAAGAGCTGCAGGTGCAGGGAACAAGAATGAATCCAGAATATGATGACAAAATGAGCGAGATAAATTTAAACCCTACGAGAATAATTTGGAGGCAGCGGTGGGGGAACCAATATAAGGGACAGTATATTTCCTCATCTGTGTGGCATGGGAGCTTTAGCCAGTTTTTAAACAAAAAAAAAGGATGATTTTTGAAATCCTTTAGAGAACACAGAAACAGCTGACTTTGGGCTACATGTGTTAAAGTAAGATGGCCTTTTTTTTTTTTTACAAACTTTTCTTTTACTCCTCTTCATTCCCACCCCCCAGCCAAATGGCATAGTATCAGATATTCTGTAAGATCCTGATGTAATCGATTTTGGAAATATGCCATTAGTGATGATGTTACATAAACATAGGACTGAAATGAGACACTCTGCCTGGGATCACACTGATTTAGTGCCACTTTTATACTAATGCTTTTGAAATTGGATTAGACGGTGATAACAGCCTTATACAACTTCACACACTCAACATTTTGCAGTTTGGCCAACATATAAGCTTGCTTCCTGCAGCTTTGAACTTTAGCTCTTTACATTGTATGAAATACTGCTTACTTAAAATTTGTACAATGCAAGAGACAGTGGAGTAGATTCTTCCAGAGAGCCAAATTTGTTCTGGGATTCTTTATAGTTAACGCCCAGAAAATCACATTAATTCTTTATTGCCTAAAGTCCTCTACTAAATGTTTTTGTTTCTTAAAGAAAAGATGCTCCTATATGGAAACTGAAGTTTAGAACCACATATATGTATAGTAGAAACTCCAGGTTGTAAAAGGAAACAAAAAGAAAATGAATGGTGTCATTTATCTTTGCTCCGATGGATAAACAGTAATATAAAGTGAGTTATTAGGAAGTCTAATTTCAACTTACATGGTGACTTTAGTAACTGCCTACTGCCTATGGCTTCACTTCCAGTTTAAATCTATGTGTTGAGTTCCTCTAGCATCATGTAAGTACTCGAAATTTGAATTGTTTGAGGAGCACCGGTCTTTTATGAACGTCACCATTTTCACACTGTTCTGAAAGTACATTAGTGATAACTTGGAAATGCTATGCATGGAAGGAAATCGGTAATTCAATTTTTTCCTCGAAAATGTACTTCCTCAAATTCGCCACTGGATGTCACTGTTGTAACATATAGGTAGAAACAAATACATTTGCGGCCTTAGGGACAGGAGCAGAATGAACGTTGAATGTGATAGCTTTAGCAACACACCTGTTCAAAAAATAAATTTAAATAAAAGAGAGTTCTTAATACAAGACAATTATAGTCTTTCTAGGAAAGCTCAAGGAACTTAGAATTAAGCAGGTGTGGTTTAGGAGTTCATATTTGGGTAATTTTCAGTGTGTTACTACTCATCTATCTTCCTAAGAATTTAGGTCACAAAATTTAAATAGTGTCTTTTGGGTGTTTATTGTATCTGTTTCAAAATTTTTTTTATTTTTTTTGAGACAGGATGTCACTGTGTTGCCTCACCTGGTCCTGAATTCCTGGGCATCTGCCTTCAAGGTAGCTGGGATTCTAGGCTCAAATCACCATACCTTGCTTATTCTTATTTTTAAGACCTAAGAAAAATACATTTTTCCATAGTCTCCAGTCCTTGTGCCTTTATGGTTTTGCTGAAATGGCTAAAAAATTATCTAAGAACTGCCCCCCTTCCACTTGTACATTTTGTAAGTCTTGGATTTTTAAAAAATTACTTTCACTAGTATGTTCATTTAGGCAAAGAGTGATGGTGCCCCTTAGCTGAACAACAATGGTCATTTATCTTTTTCAGTCATCTGCAGGCTAAAGGCTGGACAGTCATAAACCATCAGGGGGAGATTTCTTCATAAGTTTATGTAGTCTAGGAAGAAATATGGCACTTCTAAGGTCTCCTCATCACCATCTCTCTATTTAGCATCGATTCCCTCTTGTGATAGGAATATCTTGCACTTTCCTAAGGACGTGAGGTAGTCTTTGACTTCTCATTCCTTTGAATTGTACAAAGCGGTGTCGCAGGCAGTATCCTATAATCTTTTAGGGCTCACTAGTGGAGTAGAGCAGTCCTGGCTTGTATCTAAAATGTTCCACTTGATGTGATCTTTGGTCATTTGCTTACTCTTTCTGGCCTTTGCTTTTCCCATTTGTAAAATGTATATAGATTTCCTAGGTGGCAGGTTTCTTGTGAAGATTTAATGTGATAAGATGTAGAAAGTGCTCAGCAGAATATCCTTAATTCATAATATAGGAATTCTTCAAGTTAGTATTACTTGAAGAATGCTTCAAATACTAGAGTTTGCTTCAAAAGTTCTGAGACAGATTTAAAGAGCAATCCTGAGATAGTTTCTTTCCCCTCTGTACTTAGAGAATATACATAGCAAGTGTGTAGGGAAGATTGTAAAAGCTTTTTTTTTTTAATAAATAAATACTTAAAATAATAATTTCCATAATTAAGATAAAAATTTTTTTTTTGAGACAGAGATTCACTCTGTCACCTCAGGCTAAAGTGCAGAAGCATTATCATCATAGCTCATTGCAGCCTCACACTTCTGAGCTGAAGCTATTCGTCTGCCTCAGCCTCCTGAGTAGCTGAAACAATAGGCTCCTGGTCACCATGCCTAGCTAAGTTTTCTTTTTCCTTCCTGTTCTTTTGTTTTCCTTTCCTTTTCTTTCTTTTCTTTGCTTTGCTTCCTTCTCCTCCTCCTCGACCTCCTCCTTCTCTTCCTCCTTTTTTCCCCTCCCCCCCTCCTCCTTCTCTTTCTTTTCTTTTTTTCTTTTCAACCCTTCCTTCCTTTCTTTTTCGTAGAGACTTGGGGCTTTCCTCTTGTTGAGGCTGGTTTCAAATTCTTATGTCCAAGTGATCTTTCCTCCTCCCACCCCTTGGCTTCCCAGAGTGCCAGGATTATAGACATGAGCCACTCCTCTCAGTCAAGAAATCTACTTTTTAACATCTATTCTAGATTTGATATTCAAAAGGTAAACATAAGTAGCCCACACCTTATGATCCTTTATGATCAACTGTAGAGGAAACATTTTAACAAATATGAAGGAAATACATTCAGTTCACAATTCTAGGAACAAATTTATGAAAGGTATTGTATTGCTTACAATAGCTAGAACACAGTGGGCACTCACTAAATGTTAATAGATGTACTTGAAACAATACATTTAGAAGTAAAGGCATAGGTTGGCCTATGTCTCATTGTATGAATCTATATCTCTTTAGGGTAAACATTATTTCAATAAAATCTATAGATGGTTATGAAAAGGTACAGAATTAGGCAGTATTGGTAACCTCTGCTTTCTTATACTGAAAGGCCGTGCTCTTTTGAATACATGATTTTTAGAAGCAGGTATAAGCATAGCTTATCAACAAAATGCTGGTGTTTATCTGACTTATTATTGAATATAAAACTAAAATATTATCCCATTCTTGATAAAATAATGGATATTTACAAATATAGAATTATACATGCATTTTCTGAAATAGGGTCTTGCTATATTGTCTAGTTTACTGGTCAATGGCATCATCATAACTTACTGTAACCTCAAACTCTTGGGTGATCCTCCTGCCTCAGCCTTCTCAGTAGCTGGTACTACTCAGTATGCACCACAATGCCTTGGTAATTAATTTTTAATTTTTTTTGAATGCTATGTTGCCCAGGCTGGTCTTTCACTCTTTGCTTTGGGTGATTCTCCTGCTTGGGCCTCCCAAAGTGCTAAGATTATAGGCCTGAGCCACTACACCTGCCCATAAATCTAACTCTTATAAAGGCACTTATTTATCAATCATTGGGGTGAAATATGAAAAGTTTTATTTATCTCAAGGTCACTGCTTTCAACTGTATTGTATCTAATCTCTCTTTCTTATCATTTAATATCTCAGGCATACCCTATAACTTCCAGCTCACTTTAGGATATTTAAACTCATTCCATTACTTAAAATTTCCAAAGCTCTGTGACCCTGATGGTTCTCAAATTTAGTATGTTTCAAAAATCACCTGGGTGGGGATGTTTGTTAAAAATACAAAGTATTTGGTTATAACCCCTGAGTTTCTGAATCAGGTCTGTGGAAAAGGGCCTGAGAATATGTTTTTCTAGTCAGTTCTTCACTGATGCTGTTGCTGCTTTCTGGGAACCAACATCTGAGATCTGCTGCTGCATACCTTCCCTCCTATTTTTTCTAGGTTCTAGTGCCCATGCACTAGGGAATATGTTAGAGTAGAGAGGAGTGAGGAGGGGCGGGAAAGGAAAGTCTCTTCACTTAGCTGGCCATGGCTGGGTCCGTTCTTGCATGGTTGCTGCCCTCTAGTATCACTACCAGAGGTGGATGTTGTCTCACCTTCCAGTATCCAAATGATTGCTCTCTTAGGATGTCCCACATGTGTGTTCTTTAAGGGGCTACAGGAGTGTGTTTCTCCCAACTGTACAGTTAGTTTTTTTATGTGTTAGATTCTGCTCTGGTGGGACCCCTTTCTCCTTCCCCTCTGTTTCCACCTTTGGTGATCCACCCTATTCTCTCATGTGAGCCTGTAAGCCAGTCTCCAAATGGCTGTCAAAGTGGTTTTGTAAGATCCCAAATTAAGTCATAGCTTCTCTCTTATTTCTCCTCTTCAGCTGTTGTTCAACGATGTCATAAAATCTCCCTTCTTATTGTGTTCCTCAAAGCCCTGAACGATCTGACTCTTGTTGCCTCTCCAATCATCATCAACTGTTTAAGCCTCTCACTTGTGATGCTGCTATCTCAAGCTCTTCTTCAATCCAAGCTTTCCTATGCTGGCCTCCCTGGACTTCTCTTTCTAAAATCTTTATAAGACTGGTTATTCCCTTTCTTTACTGTCGTCAGAGGAGGAGACTCAGATGCGACAGGCACCACCTAGGAAGCCTCAGACTACAACTTCAACAGGTCTTATGTGTAGGAAGAGAACCTTGGCCTACATGGTCCCTGGGCTGCTGAGACAAACCCGTGACTCCACAATGGACCATCAGTAGTCTCCACATTGGCAGAATAGCCCTCCATATGTGTAACTCTGCACCCCTAATCCCCAGAGCAAGCTCTGAAGCTCTCTGAACCTGACGTTCTGCCTCTGAAACTCTAGGAACCCCACCAGAACTGCAACACCACCTCTGAGATTTCAGAGTTATGCCTGGGTCCCAATACACTAACCCCCAAGCTCTACTTTTGCCCCTAGGCTGGAAGAAACTCTCTGAGGTCCAGAGATTCACTGAGGACCCCCAGTCCCGAGCAGATATTGCTCCTGTACATGGGTCATGCAAAAGCCCACAGATGCTGCCAAGATAAACTCACCCCTCTGACACTGTTGCCTCTTTTGGGTGACCCTACACTCAATCTCCTATAATAACAGCCAGGGAAGAGAGGATCATCTCTAGCCCCCAAAGCAAACTTACAACAAAGAGCTGGGAAATAGCCCTCTGTCCTATGTGAAGAACATCTAGCACTGGCTGAACTGAGGAATAACAGGAGAAAACAGCACAGCTGTTTCATAGGCTCTCACTGCATTCATTCCTCCCCTGATGGACAACATTCCACAGTAGGATACAAAAGCTCCATCTGGGGTCCTCCCTTCCCCTAACTAAAAGTGAGAGTTCCTGGCAAAGGAGAACTAGTGCTCTGTGATCATATTAACTTAGAACTGAGAGAAGAGAAAAAGAACAAGATAAGAAGAAAACAGTATCATACTATCATAAACTCATAGACCACAATGATTTTACAAAACAAGCAATTCCAGAAATCTTATAAACAATAAAAAAGAAGAAATAGTTTGAACTATTGAACTAAAGAAATAATAGTTTGAACTTTGTTATTTAATTTAATTCATTGCTTAATTACTGTTTTTCTATGAATGATTATACTGTGGTTAATATGTTAGCATAGCAGTATTCCCAGATAGTTTTTTGTTTGTTGGGAGATTGGGCTTTGGGGGGGCAGAGTTAATACTTTGCATGAAATATCTTATTTTATAACAGTGAAATTGTTTTCTCTGTTGTCTTGTGATTGTTTTGAGGTGAAATTTAAGTTTTTATGTGAGTAGTACTATTATACCTATCTTGAGTGTCTTGCTTGTATTGTATCACATCAGACCTTAGTTTAATTCTCGATAAACTGTTCACTTGTTAAAAAAAAAAAGAAGAAAACAGTAAAAGAACTTTGGCAACATGAAAAAACAAAGTAGCTCAATACCCCTAGGAGATCACAGTGGAGCAATAGCAGTGGTCTCCATCCACAAAGAAATTGACAAAATAACAGAAATGGAATTCAGAATATGGATGGCAAATAAGATGACTTGGAGAGAAAGTTGAAAACCAACAAAAAGAAGCCAAGAAAAATTGGAGGAAATTAATGAAAAAGTCACTAAAGAGTTAGACAACATCAGAGGGGATGTAATAGAACTTAAAGAAATGGAAAAGTCATTTAGGGAACTTAAAAACACAGCTGAAAGTATTAGCAACAGAACAAACCAAGGAGATGAAAAAATATGAGAGCATGAAGACAAGGCTCTTGAGCTAACCCAGTAATGCAAAGAGGCAGAGAATAAAAAAGTGTGAGCAATTACTGAGGGAGATTTGGGACTATAAGAAGCAAACTCACATTCAATATATGCAAACCATAAATGTGATTCCTCACATAAACAGAATTAAAAACAAAAACAATATTGTCATCTCAATAGATACATAAAAAGCGTTCAACAAAATTCAGCACCCTTTTATGATAACAATTCTTAACAAACCAGACATAGAAGGAAGGTATCTCAAATCCATTGCCAACCATCATGCTAAATGGGAAAAGTTGAAGAAAATTCCCCCTAACAACTCAAACAAGACAAGAGTACCCACTGTCACCACTTCTATTCAACAAAGTGCTGATGCCACAGCCATCAGGCAAGAGAAACAAAGTAAAAGGTATCCAAATAAAAAAAGAAAAGGTCAAACTATCACTCTTTGTCAACAACATGAACTTGTAGCTAGAAACCCCCAAAGATTCCACCAAGAGACTCTTGGAATTGATAAACTCGGCAAAGTCTCGGGATACAAAATCAATGTACATAAATCAGTAGCATTTCTATGTAATAATATAGTCAAATCAAAAACTAAATACCGTTCACAATACCTATTAAGAAAATAAATTACCAGGGAATGGACTTAACCAAGGAGGTGAAAGGTCTGTACAAGGAGAAGTAGGGGATGCTGAGGAAAGATGTCACAGAGGACACAAATGGATGAAAAAACATAGCATGCTCACAGATTGGCAGAATCAACATTGTTAAAATGTCCATACTACCCAAAGAGATTTACAGATTCGGCACGATCCCCCTCAAAATACCAACCTCATACTTCACAGATTTAGAAAAGATGATTTTAAACTTCATTTGGAACCAGAAAAGAGTCCCTGTAGCAAAGGTAATCTTGAGCAAAAAGAATAGATCTGAAGGGATCACCTGAACAGACTTCAAACTCTACTATAAGACTATAATAACCAAACCAGTATGGTATTGGTGCAAACATAAAGACAGAGAAAATGAAAAAAAATCTGAGAACCCAGACATAAAAATCACCTACCTACACCCAAGTGCACTTTGATGAAGCAGACAACAATGCATGCTGGGGGAAAGAATCCCCATTCAATAAATGGTGCTGGGAACATTGAATAGCCACATGCATAAGAATGAAGCAAGACCCTATCTCTCACCACTCACAAAAATTAATTGAAGATGTATAAAAGACTTAAATTTAAGGCATTAAACCATAAGAATTCTAAAGGAAAATGTAGTAAAAACTTTTTTAGATTTGGCTTATCCAAAGAATTTATGAATAAGACCCCAATGGGAATCACAGCAACACAAAAACAAATAAAGGGAATTTGATTAAACTAAAAATCTTCTGCCCAGCTAAGCAAATAATCTATAGGTCAAATAGATAACCTACAGAATAGGAGAAAATATTCATAAGCTATATATCTGACAAAGGGCTAATTACCAGACAGAATCTACAAAGACCTCAAACAAATCAGCAAGAAAAAAGCAACTCCATAAAAAGTGGGCAAAAGACAGGAACAGAAACTTTTTAAAAGAAGATAGATAAACAGCCAAAAAACATGAAAAATGCTCAATATCAGTAATAATCAAGGAAATGTAAGTTAAAAGCATAATGAGATACCACCTTACCGCTGTTAGAATGGTTTTTATTAAAGAGTCCAAAAACAGTAAATGCTGGTGTGGATGCAGAGAGAAAGGCATGCTTATACATTGTTGGTGGCATTAAAAATTCAGAGAGAGAAAGAATGAGGGAGGGATGGGGGGAAGGAGCGAGGGGGGGTGGGATCTTGGTGTGTGCTACACCTTTTGTGGGCAAAACACAATTGTAAGAGGGACTTTACCTAACAAATGCAATCAGTGTAACCTGGTTTCTTATACCCTCAATGAATCCCCAACAATAAAAAAAATAAATAAATAAAAATAAAAAAGACAAGGAAACAGGAAAAAAAAATAAGAGTTTATACTGTACGATTCCATTTATTTAAAATTCTGGAAAATGCAAACTTATATACAGTAATAGAAAAGAAGATCGGTGGTTGCCTGGAGAGGGTGTGTGTGTGGGGGGGCGAGTGATGCAGGGAGTGATTACCAAGAAGCAAAGGGAAATTTGGGGAGGTAATGGGTATGTTCATTACTTTGCTGAAGATGGTTTTATGCATGTATACATATGTCAAAATTGTACACTCTTAACATGCACAGCTTATTGTATGCCAGATATACCTCAATAAAACTATTTTTGAAATGTAAAGGAAAAAAAAATAGTGCAACCTCTATGGAAATCAGTATGGAGATTCTACCAAAAGTAGACCTACCATTTGATACAGCAATTCCACTACGAGGTATCTATCCAAAGGAAAATAAACATTTCTATCAAAAAGACACATGCACTCAAATATTTATTGCAGCACCATTTACAATTGCAAATATGTGGACTTAACCCATGTGACCATCATTTCATGAGTGTATTAATAAAATGTATATGTATACTATGGAGTACTACTCAGCCATAAAAAGGATGAATTAATGCATTTTGCAACAATTTGGATGGAACTGGAAATCATTATCTTTTTTTTTTAATAATTTTATTGAATCATAATTCTGTACATTGGTGCAATCATAGGGCATGATTCATATACATTCAGAAATGTTTTCATCGTACTGTTACAGATAGCCTTCATGGCATTTTCTTGATCACTATATAAA
>CAUYON010133974.1:0-36733 GCA_963573935.1 Arctocebus calabarensis
AGAATGGGAGAAAATATTTGCAGGTTATGCCTGCAACAAAGGTTTAATAAGCAGAATCCACAGAGAACTCAAATGTATTAGCAAGAAAAGAACAAGTGATCCCATCTCAGGGTGGGCAAAGGACTTGAAGAGAAACTTCTCTAAAGAAGGCAGACACACGGCCTACAGACACATGAAAGAATGCTAACCATCCTTAATCATCAGAGAAATGCAAATCAAAACTACTTTGATATATCACCTTACTCCAGTAAGATTAGACCACATGACAAAATCCCCAAACCAGAGATGTTGGTATAGATGTGGAGAAAAGGGATCACTTCTACACTGCTGGTGGGAATGCACACGTTCTTTTTGGAAGGATGTTTGGAGAGTACTTAGAGATCTAAAAATAGACCTGCCCTCAATCCTATAATTCCTTTACTAGGTATATAACCAGAAGACCAAAAATCACATTATAACAAAAACATCTGTATCAGAATGTTTATTGCAGCTCAATTTATAATTGCTAATTCATGGAAGAAGCCCAAGTTCCCATCAACCCACAAATCAATTAATAAATTGTGGTACATGTATACCATGGAATACTATGCAGCCTTAAAGAATGATGGAGATTTTACCTCTTTCATGTTTACATGGATGGAGCTGGAACATATTCTTTTTAGCAAAGTATCTCAAGAATAGAAGAAAGTAAGCAATATACTCAGCCCTGTTATGAACCTAATTTAAAGGTTTCATATGAAGGCTATAACTCAACTATAACACAAGAATATGGGAAGGGTGGGGAGAAGGAGGTTGGGGTGGAGGGAGGGTAATTGGTGAGGCCACACTTATGGTGCATCTTAGAAGGATACTGGCAAAACTTACTAAATGCAGAATACAAATGTCTTCATACAATAACTAAGAAAATGCCATGAACGTTATGTTAAACAGTTTGATGAAAACATTTCAGATTGTACATGAAACCAGCACATTGTACCCCTTAATTGCACTAATGTACGCAGCTATGATTTAATGAAAAATAAAAAATAAAAATACAAACAAAACTCTGAAGTAAAAAAAAAAAAAGAAGAAGTATTCACCTGGAAACAACCTAAATTCCCACCAACCCAGGAATGGATTAATAACCCGTGGTATGTGTATACCTTGGAATTCTATTCAGCCATAAAAATATGGAATTCTTACATTTTTTACATTAACCTGGATGGAGCTGAAACACATTCTTCTTAGTAAAGTATCACAAGACTGGAGAAGCAAGAATCCAATGTACTCAATACCAATATGAAGCCTGTTGATTATCTAGTATATGCCCACATCAGAGAAAAACTCAAATCAATTCAAGGTGGGAGTTGGGGAAATGAGGGAGCTGGGAGAGGAGAGAAGGGAGGGGATGGGTGTGCTCCCTGTTAATGGGCACAAAGTTAGGGTGTATGGCCCACCTCTTAGGGGTAGGAAATGATTATCAGAGGGACTTTACCTAACAAATGCAACCTTGTAGCACAATTGCTTGTATTCTCAAATTAACCTGAAAGAATTAAACAAAAAAAAACTATACAATGTAAATGGACATTTCAAGGCAATACTAAAAAAAAAATTTTCTTGTGTTGAAAAAATAAAAAAAATTGTGTGCTCAAAAAAAAGTATTCACAATTTTATTTTCTTTCCATCTAAGAATATTTGTAGACTTCATTTATTTAGAGATTCTACACAAAAAGCAAATAGCTAAAGCTGTTATAAGTGAAGTTCTTGGAGTTAATACTTCCAAATTCTATTGTGCAGATTCAAGTTGGGACAAGCCTTGAAAGAATCCAGGATCTTGGTTCATTCAGCACTATTCAACATGAATCACTAGGTTTCAAATACCTTGCTCTAAGAAGGAAGAAACTGTTCCTCAAGAAGTTACGGATCAGAAATGTGATAATGAATCTACTAATGGCAAAATAAAAATCATCCCTTCTCTCACGAATACAGTGGCTGACAACTAAAGAGAACATGTTCAATGTCTCTAATAAGTAGATAAGCATTTTTCAGGTAACTCTATTTAGAATTTCAAAAAAAGAGGTTCATGTCTCAAATGTTTTATTGAAATTTTACTAGTTATTTTAATATGTAGAATAATAGTTGGTTAAAGAGATTTCATTAATGATTTCTGCTGTATAAAAAAAATCTATCAAATATTTGTTGGTTTATAGGAGGAAGATCAGGTCAGGATTGATTGAAAAAATTTATATTTCTTTCAACTTTCCCTGACTCACCTAGATTTAAAATTGGAATACTTACTCAATTAAGTAAATTTCTATACTTTGATAAAATGCTTTCATTGGGTATTCATTTGATTCTAATAACTAATATCTAAAGATGTTGACAAGGTTTTAATTTTTTTTAATCTCCTTCTAAGAAACTAGTGAAAATATTAAAATCTTAAAAGGCTTGTGAAGAGTCTCTATTTTAATCAAATCCATATTTTTCTTTATCTTTATAATCTAGACTTGTGAAATATGTTTTTGTATCCCAGAAAATATTTAATCTATTGAATTTATGTTAAAGTTGCCTGAAGTTTTGTCTAATTAGCAAGGTACATTTTGGTATTAATGAATGTTTCATTCTGTTATGTTTTAAGGTTATATTAATACTAGAATTTCTGAGATGTAAGTTTTAAATCCACAATTACATAAAATCTAAAAACAACCCTTTGGGGAGAGATCGGGCCTGAATGTTTGACTATGTTTTAGTTCATGCTCTTCAGGTTCCAAACCATTTTCCCTTGGTCAAGTTAATTAAACTTTGTACCTATAATTTTCATATACCAAACTCACTATTCTAGTCTATGTTTAAATGAATTAACACAAGTAAATTGCTTATAAAAGTGCCATGTAAGTGCTCAAAAGGTTAGTTATCATTATTGTTTTTGCAGGAATTGACAATTTTGAACAGTTAATTTGGGTTTGCAGTGATTTACATTACTCCAGTATTTTCATATTCATAAACTAGGGCTTTTGTTCCAGTTTAATTTCACACAGTGCTACAGCCTCGCTTCATTTGTTCATGTGATCTGTGTAAAACATAGAAGGAAAAAATTCAATCAGGTCACTGAAATAGTTATGGGTTATAGTCAAAAAATAAAACTCCTAATTTAACTATCTTACTCTCTTCTGGTTTTCCACTCATACCTGAAAACAACTGGGAAAAAATGCAACCATATTCATAACATCACTCTTGCAAACCATGAATCAAACTCCAAAAGGGTCCTCGCTAATGCTTGGCAATAGGACTGTTTCTCCAATGCATCAACCATCTTATCATTGTCTTTACTCCATAGTCTCTTTTCTGTTTAAACTTCAGGCACCTCTTCCCAATGCTCAGCTGAAACTTCTTGTGTGACTGAGACAATTAAAGCAGTAAGATACTAACATATCAGGTTCTACTCCCATTTCCCATTATCCTCTTCCATTTGTATCCACAATTCTGAATTATTTTCTGTTACTCAGATTGAACTGTTCACAAGTACCTAAAGATATCCCCTTTCTCCTTAGATATTGTGACACTTTTCATACTTTACAGGAATTCTGTCATCTCTACTTCCTCATTATATTTTTTGTAGGTATGTAAGCATGATGTTATTTCTTCCATCTTAAAACAAATTCAAACCTAGAACTTATCCTTCATTGATCTGCTATTTCTCTGATTTCATGACAAGAAAATTCCATACAGTAGGTTTTCCATGCCCTTGCTACTCAAAAAGTAGTCTTTGAACCACCTGTATTAATATGATTTGTGAAATTGTTAAAACTCCAGAATCACGAACTCTGCTCCAGACCAAAAATTAGAATCTATATTTTTAACAAGATTCCCAAGTGATTTATATGCACATTAAAGTTTGAGAAGCATTAGTTTATGATTCCCTCTAATTTCACTTCTCCTATTCTTTCTTTACCTCTCCAAGCAAGACTTCATGCTCACAATTCCATTGAGATTGCTCTGGATGTCACCAACGATTTTATCACTGTGACATCCAGTAGCCAACTCCTACTCACCTTCTTACTCTAAGTACCAACAGCATCTGAGAAAATTGAACAATCTTCCCTCCCTGAAACACTTTCTGCACTTGTTTTTCTCCCACAGCATCTTCTTATTGGTTTTCTTCCTTGCTAATACTACTGACTCCCCAAACTGTTAAAACACTAGGACAGTAGAACTTTTCTCTTTTCTATTCACTTCCTTATAGATCTCGTAAATTTAAATATCACTATAGTCTGAAGTTCTTTATTTAATCCCGATGCTGTGCTTCCTCCCTGGTTTGGACTCACATATCCAAACTCCTCCTCTCCTGCTGCACTCAGATGTCTAAATAGACACCGCTAACTTGTTATGTTGGATTTTGACTCATACATTCCTCCAGAAAATTACTGCATCCTGAACAACTCCATCTTCCAATTATTCAAAACAAACACTTTGAATCATCCAGGACTTTTTTTTTTCCCTACACTCTGCAACGCAGGCTTCCACGTCACCTCTATCTTCAAAAAATGTCCAACTGTTGACATCAGTTCCACTGCTATCACCTTAATCTAATCCCTTGCTTGGGTTATAGAAAAATGTAATATTCCATTTGTTCTCTGTGTTTTCACTGTCCTCCCCTTAAAATGTATTCTCAACATAGCTGCCAAAGTGTTCTCTGAAATAAAATTTGGATCAGAATCTCATGTGCTTACAATCCCCAAAGAACTGCCATTCATTATAATAAAAGCTACACATAGCATAGTCTCCAGGGCACTACAAAACCTGCCATTTTTCATCTTTGTCCTTGTTTTCTACAACTTTGCACTCTTATTACACTGGCTTCTTTTCTGCTTCTTGAAAAGGTCTGTTATCCATTCATTATTCGGCAACATTTTCTATACCATGTACGTGGGACTCCCTTTCCTCAGATATAAGTCCGGTTCGCTCTCTCATCTATATCAAGTCCTAAGCTTTTTCAGTGAGACAGAGGTCACAAAATTTTACCCTAAGGGCAATCCTCTGCTTCATCTAATCACAAAATTCATAATGTAACTTATAAATTATAACATTACCATACAACAAAAAAGTATTTTTATTTTCTGCTTGTGACCTTCATATTCAATTTATTTTTTCACTTCTTTGTCACTTCAATACCAGTAAGGTCCCCAAATAATAATGCTCAAAAAATTTATGGATTAATTCATATGTACTATACTATTTATTAACATTGTGTCCATTGTCAATATATTGTAAAAAATTATCATTCTTGGTGTTCTCTGAGCTTCCTAGATCTCTAGTTTATTATGTCCCATTTATTCTGGGAGCTTTTTGACCATTATTATTTCAAATTTTTCTTCTGCTCTTTCCTTCTCTTTAATATGATGTTATTTCAATTACACAAACATAAACACTTTTAAATGTCCCACAGTTCTTGGATATTCTATGTTTTTCATTATTTTATCAATATGCATTTCCGTTTCAGAAGTTTCTATTATCTTCAAGTTCACTTCTTTCCTGGGCCACATCTGGTCTACTGATGAGCAAAGACATTCTTCATTTCTGTCACAGTATTTTTAATTTTTAGCATCTCCTGTTGCTACTTTCATAGACTTTCCATTTCTCTGTTTACTTTACCCATTTGTTCTTATGTGTTGCCTACTTTTTCTTGATAACCCTTAACATGAGTTATAATACTTATTTTAAAAGTCTCTGAATTTTAAGTCTCAATCTGCATTTGATGCTTGCTCTGTCTGTTTTGACTTATTTTAATAGCATACTCTATAATTTTTTTAGTGAATTTCAGATACATTGCACTGGGTAATAGGAATTAAGGTAAATGGGCAGTTAGTTTGATAATTGATATGAATCTGGCTGGAATTGTGCTACTTTTAATGCTTGCTGTACAGGTTTTAAATTCCTCTTGTGTCTGTTTTTGTCTTCCCTGAAGTTTTGGGTTCCCCAGATAATCCCTCTAAGAGACAGCCTGTGTCTTGCATGTCTTTCAGCTACAATCCCCTGTCCCTTGCTAGAGCCCTCTGCGTGGGAAGGTAGGCAGGACAAAATTTGTGCTAGTTTTCTAATCACATATTAGCCATTCCAGAGACCCATGTTTCAGGGCTATGATTTTCAAGAATGTCTTTCCAGTAGTATAGCTTCTCCCTTTCAACCTTCAGAAAATCTAGAGGGTAAAACAGTGTGGGGAAAGTCCTGCTCCTCCTGGGTTAAGGTTCTGGTAAAGTCTTCTTCTCTAGAGAACAGGCCTTTGTTTAGAATACTCTGAGCCTATTTTATAAAAATTATTTATCCTTTTGCTAGAGCCATGAGGGAAACTTTCTTGGATCTCCTCTATGAGAAAATGGTAAATTTCTGGAAACAAAATTCATGAATGTTTGGGGCCTTCCTGAAGACTTTTTCCACAAGATTTTCTCAATCATTGGTCCACACTATACCTCCAGCAATTGATCAGAATGACCAGATTATGGCTCCCCAGGCTTCTGTCCCTGGTAAGCAGATACGAGTTGTGATTCCCAATTTGCCTACAATTTGCCTACCTGTCTAGATCCCAAAGAGGGAGTGTGAGCAGGGCATAGCTTGCTTCCAAACCTTAGCTCTGTGTTAATTCCAAGAAAAAGTCATTGATTTCCAAGTTTTCCAGCTTTCTTTTGTAAGAATGGGCATGGCAACATCCTTTTTACATATTAGAGTAAAAACCAGAAGTAAAACAATTTATCCTTATCATTTTATTATTGCCTCTTTTCCACCTTTTTATTATTGCCTCTTTTATTATTGCCTCTTTTCCATCTCGGCCCAATCGAGATGATACATTAAGGATCTCCCTGGTCTTGTTGAAAATTGTGTTAGACAAATGCTCAACTTGAGGTATATTATTTTAATTCACTATGTTTTGGCTGAAATAGTATTTAAAAGTTATTTCCCTGTATTTTATATTTGTATTAGTGATTGTAAGATCTATAGGTAATATATAAATTGCTAGGGGTAAATTTTATCTTTTTTGAACTGGATCTAACTTTTTGCTATAGAAGGTCCAGGAAATCATAAAGTTCTCATTTCTTTACCATATTTTGAAATATTTTTATATAATAATAAAATGTTTTTATTTAGATTGCAATGCACAGACTCAAATGAGAGCAAATTTTTACTATTAAGAAGTTTTTATGAGTGTCATTGTGTCTGATCTCTCTCTTTGGCCCACCTTTGAACCCGTTCAACAAGTCAGTAGAGGAAGTGATTATTTAGGTGTAATATTGTATGGAAAGCTCCATAATGTATTAGAAAGAAAACTTATATTTTTCCTATTAAATCTGATTTAGAATCTTGGTTCTTTCCCTGGCCATGCAAACTTAAACAAATTTTAATTGTACATATGAAGTGTAATTATCTCCACTGTTAGTAGGAATATAAATTTAGCAACACTAACCAGAAAATCCAAATTTTGAAATGTTCCAAAATTTAAAGCTTTTGAAGCACTAATGTGATGCCATAAGTAGAAAATTCTGCATCTGACTTCAAGTGATGGATCGCCATCAAGATGCAGGTTTACCTCACACCACTTATTCAGCGTCCCCAAAGGAAAAAAAACTTTTCAACCCCTTTCTCCTCCACTGCATTTTTTTCTGTGCACACCCAGATTTCTCCATGAAAGTAAGACCACAAAGAGTAATCCAATGGTACTTGGACGGGACAGACACACCAAAAGCTTTTCCATGAGATGCCCTACACAGAGCAACAATTCCATGTGTTATCTACTGTGGGGTTTTGCTTATTCTTTGCTCTGTGTATACAGATATTGCTGATAATGTCAAAGAGTCCTGAACATATCTGTATAGATATCAGTGATAAGTAAAAGAGGAAGCATTTGCATTCATCTATAGCAAAGAAACTCAAGCTTTTGGAGAAAAGAGACAGCAATGTAAATTAAAACATCATACAGAAGAGTATGGTGTTGGAATGATCACGATTTATGACCTGAAGACAACAGGAGGCATAGACTATTAATAGTCTATACTTAAAGTGATAAGAAGAAGTTAATGAAAAACAGAAAAACACTGCCTAAAAGTAAAAATGAAGAGCTCAATCATGTATTGAAAGTGTCAATCCATCAATATCTCAGCAACCACATGCCTCTTAATGGTATGCTCGTTAGGAAACAAGCAAAGATCACAATAAACAGAAATTTTCAGAGAAGTGTGAGCATTCCTCAGGTTGGTTGCAGAAACTTTGGGGAAAAAAAACCATAGAATTGAATTTTTGAAGATTTGTGGTAATAAAATATCTGATCACTAAATACTGAATAAATTCTTTGATGAGTTTTCCACTTTCATTGCTAATAATAATTTGATGGCAAACTAGTCTATAATGCCAGTGGGTTAAATACTTCTATTTTGATGCTATTTCCCTAGAAAGATGCTGATTAATGCTTATGAAACAGCCATTACAGGAATTAAGTAGCCAAGGACAGAATAACTGTGCTGGGGTGTGCTAATGCATCAGACACACTTGAGCATGAACTTGCTGTGATAGGCAAAAGCTTGCATCCTTGTTGTTTCCAAGGAGTAAATTTCCTTCCAGTCCATTATTGTGATGACAAAAAGGCATGAATCACCAGGGATGTCTTTTCTGATTGGTTTCATAAGCATATTGTGTCAGAGCAACATACTTTCCCAACACAACCAGGAATCACATCCGTTTACAGAAACAAAGACAGATTTGATTTTTTATCTTTCTAAGATAAGAAAACTGCTGTTAATAGGGCAGATGACCTTGGAGAAAATATTTTAAAAAGCCATCCAGATGAATGCCTCTAGGACCTACTTCCTGGCTCCTCAAATGCTTCTGATACTGCTTCTTCCCTAAAAATCAGAAATAAAATGTGCAGTATTTTAATCAAAATACAGCATCATAGATGAAGACTAAAAGCTTGTCACTGTTTGTTGTTGTTGTTTTTTAACAGCAGATATAGGTATTCTGATGGTGCTGTGCTGCGGCTTTGTTGCCTTGAACACCTTACTTTTTCATTGTATCACTGACACATCATTTTTTTTTTTTCTGTTAAGCCCAGATGTGTGAATAAGTCTATAAAAATGATTGTCTAGGGCGGCGCCTGTGGCTCAGCGAGTAGGATGCTGGCCCCATGTACTGAGGGAGGTGGGTTTAAGTCTAGCCCCAGCCGAAGTGCAAAAACAAAAAACAAACAAACAAACAAAAATAGCCAGCATTGTGGTGGGTGCCTGTAGTCCCAGCTACTTGGGGGACTGAGGCAAGAGAATCACTTAAGCCCAGGAGTTGGAGGTTGGAGCTGTAAGCTGAGGGCAATAAAGTGAGACTCTGTCTCTAAAAAAAAGAATAGAATTGTCTATTTGTAGCATGTAAATTTAGAGGCAGGAAGAATGGTGATGCAAACCCACCATATTGTCCACATGGGTATCTTAGATAATGACATCTTTGCTTTCTGAGGGTTCAGTGGACCCAAAAACAAAATAAGGGAACATATTATATCACTACCTTCAGGCTATGTATATAATAAGGTGTGTATAAAATATAAATGATATTTGTGTTTAGTTGTGTTTAGACTTAGGTTCACCCCTGAGATCTCATCATATATATATAGAAATATTCCAAAAAGTTTTTTAAAAGACTTAAATTCAAAACATTTCCTGCCTCAAGCCTTTTCTCGTCTTACATTCTGATTATGAGTAAAGTGTCTAGTACATAATGGATGCTCAATAAAATACAGCCCAGACCTTTTTTCCCTTCTAATGGTGACACAAGATGCTTATTTGCAGTTTAGTCCTTTGTGTTTGGGAGAGACGGATTTCTGTTGAGAGAGGGAAAACTGTCTATTCTGTCTTGGCTGAAATACTAGAAGGTTAAGATTAGCCTAGTATCCAGTTCCTAAATTTAATTTAATCCAATTATTCAGGTATATCATTGAATACTAGCTCAAGAGCTAAAACAAGAGAATGACATAAAAACCTACAGATTAAATAAAATTCTAATTTACTAATTTACAATTATAAACTAACGTTTTTCTCTAGAACTATAGAAAAGTGTGCAATGATGGGAAGCAAAGTCATAATCAGAAGGTTAATTGTTAATCATGGAATCAATACAAAAAGGTAGATTATGTATCTCTAAGTCTCTAATTAAACCACAAACTTGGACTAACTTCTCAGGTACTCCAGCGTCTTGGGAAAGATTTGTATGCCTGTCTTTTTCTTGACTCACTGATGACTAGCTACATTTAGATAACTTATTTTTCAAATAGTGTCCGCAATGTTTAAAAACCTGTCACTTTTAAGTTCATAATGTTCATAGTAATACTGAAAATATATAAAAGCCAAGAATTTTTAAATCACCACTTTAGCGTCAGTTATATGTATAAATGTGCAATTTCATTTATCACATTCCCTCTAAAATAATATCACAATAAGTGAAAAATATAAACTCCATCCACAAGTAAACTATGGATACCTCATGCCTTCATTTTATTACACACATTTATGTACAACACAAGGATTAAATTAAGAAACTGGCTGCTGTGGAATATGCCAGTGCCAATAATTTAGGTAACGAACATTGACCCTTTTCTACAGAAAACCTTATTTTTAGAATTCAAATCTATTATTTATTAATTCACATTAAGCATTGTTTCTCTGTACACATTTCAAATTCCTTGTCCTGTATTTATTCCTCATGCCTTCCTAGTTCTCACTCTATGATTCCCTCCAATAAGTAATTCGTAATTTCATAATTAATCTATTGCTGTCTTCCTTTTCCCAGCTTTACACTCTCATATTAATAGCTTTACATTGATTCTTCATTAGAACAATCCTTTCATAAGATTACTTTAGTATGAAATTAGTTTAATTACTAATAAATTAATTTAATTCATTTAATTTTCTAATTTTTTAATAATTTTTTCCACATAATATTGGAGTCATTGTGAACTTCAAAAACCTTCCATCTATCATTTTTAACCTGCCTTTTGGCTGATTTGCAGGTTCAAGAAATAAAAAGCACATTTTCATTTTCAGAATTGTATAAATTCTGCCTAGTTCCCCCCACCCTGGGCTTTTTTTTTTTTTTTTGAGTCAAAATCTCACTTTGAATGTAGTGCCATGGCATCATAGCTCACAGCAACCTCAAACTCTTGGGCTCAAGTTATTCTCTTGCTACAGCCTCCCAAGTACGTGGTATTATAGATGCCTGCAAAAACGGCCAGCTATTTTTTAGAGAGGGGGTGCTCAGGCTAGTCTTGTATCTGTAAGCTTAGGCAATGCACCTACCTCGGCCTCCCAGACTGCTAGGATTACTGGCATGAGCCACCACACCCAGACATTTCCCTTCATTTTTATCTTAAATATTTCAAGGTCAAGTTTATGTGTCACTTTCAAATACATTATTTAGACTCTTATTTAGACTCTTGATTTCAGTTTCTTCTCTGAAGAAATGTATGTAACACATTTAAATATCTTCTATCTGTATCTGGAAATTAGTAGGAACTATATAAAACTAATTCTAGCAAAGTTTTGTTAATATATCTTTCTTTCTACTGAATCATAATATTCCTAAGGTCAAGGAAACTCTGTAAGTCATTTTTTTCATCTACTATACTAGTCACTTGAACTCAGTAGATGTCCACAGTGTAAGAAAGTTAATAGGTGTTAATAGTCTAACACCTTCTGATAAATTATTTAGAAAGCTAGTTGGGAAAATCTGGGATTTCATCCTGAGTAAGGCACTATTCCCTATGAATCTTTCTTCAAGATTTTAAGAAATTACTAAAAAGATAGAGATGACAATAGGAGAAGGTGATTTTCTTTCAAGCTTTTTGTCACCAACCAAACAGAATTCAAATGTCTCTCCTACATTTGATGGCCAAACAATTTTAACATGGTCAGCAATCTTACAGAAAATATTTATGACCCACAACATATGAGATATACTATTTAAGACATGCTCTCAGATCTTTGATTTTGTAACATGGCCTTTCTAGCTATGGCTGTCTAGAATTTCTCAGCCTGTTTCTGACTTTTATCTCTACTCCAAGACCACATGAATAAAATGTTCACATTACCAAAATCAAAAGTAGCTAGCACAATTCTTCTGCCTGGACTGAGGAAATATTTTATTAGAAATGAATTTTATGTGTGGCTTATTGAATGAAGGAACCTTGAATTCAATTGGTTGGTCAAGTGCTGTAGACTCTAGTTCAATGTTCCTTTGAATATGGACTGAATACAATTGGATGAATTCACATGAGGTAGGCCAGCTATCACCGGCAGGGTGACTGCTCTTGAGGAAGCAAACCTTTGAGCTCTCATTGTCCAATTCAATGCTATATTTATATCCGGTGCTTGTCATGATTGTAGTGTTGTTGATGGATGTTACTGGCATATATTGGAATTATAGTTGGCATAATTTCTCATGTTTTCTTCCCATTGGTCAAAAGAATTCTCAAGCTCTGAGTACAAACAGCATAGAGGAAGCCTAGACTAGCGATAACTACATATGCACTTAAAGCAACTAAGCTAGCAACCTGTTCTATAAATAGATCAAAATGATCATGGTGGAGAGAAATTCATGTCACTAGAGTAACAGGGACTTAATCTGCAGTTAGTAAGTTAATTGTAGTTAAAGCAAGTATGGATGAAGCAGTAGTTTCAGCATAACAAGAACTACAGATTATAAGGGCAGATGAAAGGAAAATTGGGGAAGAAAATAAGTGAAGTAACATAGCTTAATGTAGTTTTGTCACAGATATATAGGATTCCGTAGCAACATTTGAAAGCATGTAAAAAATAATTGTATGACAACAAAGGGGCATGGAAATTCAAGAACACAGAAACAAAAGCAAACATCCCAAAGAAAGTACCTGTATAACTTAAATGATAATTATTAAATATGAGATCTGTAACATAACATCAGTATAATCTAAATTTCTCATGTAACTTACACTATAACTAGTGCATCACAGAACATTTCCAAGAAATAATTTGAAAGCCAAACCCTGTATATTTTGTAAAGATATTTCAGTACAGAACTTTAATAACCTTTATTTCAGCAAGTGATTTTGAGGCTGGTCTTGTATGTGAATACAAAAACATTTTGAAAGTCAATAATTTTATTGTATTATTTTCTCATCATTCTCATTTGCCAAGCACCAGTAATGTCCACTCTTTCTTCCACATTTTCTTTTTAGTACTCCACCTAAAGGATGTATTAAACTTTTCTGAAAAAAAAAAAAAAAAAACTTATCTCATTTAACTAAGCCATTTTTCTTTCTGGTATTTCTTTCAAAGTGAGATGACCACAGAGTTTGTACTAAGAGAAAAATGGCTTTGAGTTCTTAACCACTTCCTGTTATTTAATTTCTTATTCTTATTCAATGATATTCTGATTTATAGCTTTAGATACAAATAAGATGTTGGCATGGATGTGGAGAAAAAGGAACACTTCTGCACTGCTGGTGGGAGTGCAAGCTAATGCATCCCTTTTGGAAAGAAGTATGAAGAATACTCAGAGATCTAAAAGTAGACCCGCAATTTGACCCTGCAATTCCTCTATGAGGTGCATATCCAAAAGACCAAAAATCACTTTATAACAAAGATATTTGCCCCAGATTGTTCATTGCAGCTCAATTCATAATAGCAAAGTCATGGAAGAAGCCCAAGTGCCCATCGACCTATGAATAGATTAATAAATTGTGGTGTATGCATACCATAGAATATTATGTAAGGAGACTTTACCTCTTTTATGTCTACATGGATGGTGCTGGTACATATCCTACTTAGTAAAGCATCTCAAGAATGGAAGAAAAAATATACAATGTACTCAGTACTATTATGAATCCAATTTACAATCACTCACACTTTCATATGAGGAGTGGATCACAACCTTGGCCCAGGATGAAGTAGGGAAGGGGGGGGAGGGGTAGCGAGGGGGAGGTCAGATCGAGGGAAGGTGATTGGTGGGATCACATCTATTGTGCATAATGAAGGGTACATTTTGGATTTATTAAGTATAGAGTATAAATGTCTTAACACAATAATTAAGTAAACGAGATGAGGTTTCTATTAACCAGTGTGATGTAAATGCTCCTAATTCTATATGAAATCAGCACATTGTACCCTATACATGCATTAATGTGTACATGACCTATGCATTTATGATTTAATAAAATAAATAAAATAAAATAAAATAAAATTCTTAATCCCTTCCTTCCCACAGTGTTTTATTTTTATTTGTTTATTTATTTTTTGAGACAGAGCCTCAAGCTGTCACCCTGGATAGAGTACTGTGACATCACAGCTCACACAAACCTCCAATTCCTGGGCTCAAGCGAGTGCCCTGCCTCTGCCTTCCAAGTAGCAGTGACTATAGGCGCCCGCCACAATGCCCTGCCATTTTTTTGGTTGCAGCGGTCATTGTTGTTTGGCAGGCCCAGGCTGAATTCAAACCCACTAGCTCAGGTATATGTGGCTGGCGCCGTAGCCCATTGAGCCACAGGTGCCGAGCCTTCCCACAGTGTTTTAGAAATATATCAGATCCTTTAAGTGCTGAAATTTCAGAAAATTCAGGCCTCTCTCTCTCTTCAGGGTATTTTCTCTTTATTTGGCATAAGTCTCTTTATTTGGCAAAAGGTGCTTATCCAAATGACAAATGCTATCTGCATCTGTCCTAGGACTTAGAAAAGCTATCGCTGAAAAATCTGCAAGTTCCTAACTCAGAATAACCCACTGCACTGCTAGTATAATCACAAAACTGGAGGTATCCAGAATGTTGCTATCGGGAGAAATTGCCTTCAAATTCTGCCACTGTAATTACTCTGATGGGATAAGGTTCACGCTGTAGCTCCTGCCCACGAACAATCATTGGTACTGATTTCTTCTGCTGTGACATGTGAGTGGAGACTCAGCTTTGCTCTCTTATAGTCATTAATTGAATAGTAATAGTTTATGATTAGACAGATTAAATTAATAACCAATTATTAATAATCAATAATTAATCTCAAGTATCATTTAGTCATTCCATACTAAGTACTATGTAGTGAGATCTTTTAAAGTTCCAAATGACTAGAACTAAAATTACTTAAGAAAAGATTAAGAGTGACTTATGCCGGATTTGAAAGTTACTCAAATTACGTTACCAGATTATCCCTCAGTCTTATACCCTTTTCCTCCTCAGTGTTTCCATTTTTAGCCAGTTTTTCACTCACGCTGAATAAATGTCATTCAAATTTTACTGGAATTCATACAAGTTTTAATGTGTCTTCTCTACACTAACCCAAGTTTAACCCAATGTTGTAATAGAACAGTTCTATGAGTCTTAGAAGAATTTGCTCTGTCCGAGATTCTCCACACTTCATTTTTCTGTAATACATATAGTGATATGGAAGTTGTTGATGCTGCAAGAATCCCTAACCAGTGCTTAAGGTTCATATGTGCTAATGCGCCTACTCATTCTTTAAAAAAAGTGTATTATGGACATCTATTTGTTAGGTACAGATATATTCATGAAGCATATAAAGAGTAATAGGACATGACCTCTGTCTCAAAAACCAAAATGTATGTTATATATATTAGTAAAAAAGAAGACATAGGACACAGGGGGAAGAAAATGCAAGAGTGGAAACCAGGAAAGAAATAGCAGAGAAGAGTTTTATTATCTAAAGTGACTAAAGGAAAGGAGAAGAAAGAAAATAGATGTTTTTCTCTGGAGAAATCTTTTAGGGATAGGTTTTTAAACTACCAATTAAGATTAAACTTATAATTTTCTTAATCAAAATGAAAAGAAAATCTTTGATTATCCGAAAACTATCCTAATCAGAAAAATTACTAGAACTTCTCTGATTAACATCATATTCAATGATTATTAACAAGAAACAATGTGAGGCATTAACACAAGACCTTAGAATATTAAATTCATTATTGTCTCGGATTCTCCCAAATGAATCAAGAAAATTATAAGATTCAAATATGGAAACATAAATGTTATTCAAATGTAAATGCTAACAACATATTCTACAAAAACGAATAGCAAAATAATTCTAGGGCATATATGTCACACTTCATTTGCAGTATTTTCTATTTACTGTGCTATTCACAGAATGATGGAAAAATATTTTTCAATTTATGCTAGCCACGAAAGCATGAATACTTTAACAAGCAATTTCTAATTTCACATGTACTAAAGGCAACCTTCAAATGTAACTATTATGAAATTTATTCAAATATTTTATTTATCAGAGCTCATAACTGTAAATAAGCTTTTCTTTGTCATGCTAGGGTGAAAATTGGCACCCAGGCTCTTTTTGCTGCTAAAGTACAGATATTTCAGGAAATGTCTAATTAATTCCTAGGACAGGGGTTCTGGGGTAAGAGACAGGCACAATAAACTTGACCTAAGATTGAACCTTATTTTTCCGAGATAAGGAAATGTTGTCTATAATGCAGAATCTGTTGTACAGATTTAACCCTTGACTTAGACGTCGATGGATTTCTCTCTCAGTCCTATAGTTGGCAGGAAACAGGAATTAAAGCTGAAAACAAATATTGTACTAGATTCCCTGAAAACTTTGAGCACCCATACAGTTCTTTAGAGGATTTTTCTAAGATGGTAATAAAAAAAGAAAAATAATGCTTCCCTCATATGTTTGTCAAGATAAATGAATATGCTATGTAGTGGATACATACAGAAATAAATCTGATGTGATTCAGGAAGTCTTTCTCCAACTCCAAGCTAGAATCAGTGAATCTCATCATCTCCAAGCTCAGTGGTAGGCAAAGAGAAGAAGTCTGAAGAAGGCAAACTAGATCCTGACTGCCTTACCCAGAAGTGCTTTATATCATTTCCGCTCATAATTTAATCCTACAATTCAAATATAATGTGTCACCTAACTGCAGGAAAGGCTAGGAAATCAAGAGTTCCCCAGAGTCCAGAAAAATACAGAGAGTAGGTTTTGGTGCCACGTAACCTTGTACCTGCCTCACACCAACCTGGCGCTTTGAGGATGATTAATGTGTATTCAGGGTGCAAAGAGTTTCCCAGAGGCCAGTTGATACCAGAATAGCACAGGGTTTGAAAAGGCAGTGGGAGTGGTTAGAGTACAAAAGTGAATTCCTCTGGAGGAACAGCTGAGCTCCATAAGAGAAGCAGTCATATCTATGGGAGCAGAAAAACTTTGCCATCCAATGGGAGCAGAGAAGGCCTCTCTGCTTTTATGGGATAGAGACGTTTCCTTTATGGTCCTCACATCAGAAGGAAAACTCTGATGCCTGGGTAATGATCCACACTAACGAGCCAAGATAGCTAATGAATCTTGTTAATGAAAAGAGTGCTGATGGGGAATGAACTAAGGTTATGAATATTTATTTCATGCTTTCTCTTATTTCTACTTTGGTTCAATTTTTTTAAGTGGCCCTACTTTTGAAGGTTTGTATAGTACAGTTAAAATAAAATTATAGGTATCCTGAAGGTTTTCCTGGGGAAGTTAAGGTCAATTGGATTTAAGCAGTTTGTCTTTGAATGTCCAGCTTGAGTGTTCTTAGTTTATTCTATTATGTTTTGTTTTGTACATATTATTATTTTTTGCTTCTTTTTATTATGTAAAACATTACTAATGGCACTACAGAAAAAATAAAGGTGGGCAAATGTTTCTTCCCCAAGAAACATACAGACAAATAAAATGGTGAGTTAAATAATTCCCAAATAATTATGGGAAAAAAATAGTAAGTTCATTAAATATGCTGTTACCAGAATTTTTTTCTTCATTAGGTCCTTGGTCTTGGGGATTCCAAGAATGAACCCACAGAGTACAGATCAGTGGTGAGACCAAATTTATTCTACAGAAAAGAATATAGAAAAAGCACCAGTGGCTTGGTGCCTGTGGCTCAAAGGGCTAAGAAGCCAGCCGTGTACACCTGAGTTGGTGGGTTTGAGTACAGCCCGGGCCGCCAAACAACAATGATGGCTGCAACCAAAAATAAAAAAATGGCCAGGCGTTGTGGTGGGCGCCTGTAGTCTCAGCTACTTGGGAGGAGGAGGCAGGAGACTTGCTTGAGCCCAGGAATTGGAGGTTGCTGTGAGCTGTGATGCCACAGCACTCTATCCATGGTGAGAGTTTGAGGCTCTGTCTCAAAAAAAAAAAAAAAGAAAGAAAGAAAGAAAGAAAAAAGAAAAAGCACCAGAGACCCTGGCAGCAGTTTCCACCTGGGTCCTTTGTCTAGTGGTCTATATAGCTTCAAGGGTCCTTTGTAGTTACATTTGGCTTGGACTTGGTAACAAATCAATGGATACAGTCCCTTCTTCTGGGAGCAAGATGAATGAGTACATTAATGAATGGATGTGGTCCATTGAATGGAATAAGCCATTCCATTCATGAAATTGCCCAGGCCTAGGAAATAGGGGGTGGGTCCCTGTTCATCCCCTACTGGGGAACACTTTATCACGCTTAGGCCTGTGAATTGCTCACAGCGGAGCAGCGTAGCTGGAGGAGCTCTCCTGAGGTGCAAGAGTGGTCTGGTGTTGGTACAGAATGGCAACTTAGGTCTCCATCAACTTCCTAGGAACCCACGTATTCCGCGGTGCTCACCCCTCTCGGTCACACTTGGTTCTCCAGGCCTTGCCTCCCCGCATCTCGCTGTACTAACACTCCCCCGGCAGCAACACAGAAGAGGCAGATCCTCCCAGAAAGGCCAGCGCAACAGAGGTGGGAGAGGGGAGGGGAAGGGGCATTGCCTGCCCTGCCCTGCCCTGTGTGAGTGGTACTAAGTAATGTAAGATCAACAAAAGAAACCATGTTGAATTTGGGAATTAGGAAAAAACTGAAAAAAAATCTTGTGAAAGAAACCTCTTTAAATTTCTACCTAATAAGTTTCATGAATTTAATCATAATCTTATTTTGCTTTTTTTTTTTTTTCAGTTTTTGGCCGGGGCTGGGTTTGAACTCGTCACCTCCAGTATATGGGGCGGGCGTCCTACTCCTTTGGCCCCACACTTTTGAGCCACAGGCGCAGGCCTTAAGCATAATCTTTATAGGAATTGGTAAATCAATTCCTGATCTCCCCAACGCTCAGATTAAAATTTCTCTGGAACACACTTAATAATATCATATTTCCCCCACCTCCTGAATGCTGTTGGCACCAGTGGTTTTCAACTCAAACTGGCTTCAAAGTCATTTGCTAATGTTAACTTCCCTTTATGGATCACTTTCTATATTTAATCAGTTAAGATTCATTTTTCCTCTGTTCACATTCTACCTATCATAGTTGGATGTATCTTTCTGTTCTGTCTCAGTGTAATATTATTATGATTCCCTTCTATCTTCTATAGTTCCCCCACTTAATGCCCTACTCTTTTATTTTTTTCCCAAATTATATCTTGGTTTTTATCAGCATTTTTATCAGAAAGGTTTTGCTGAACACTTGGGGGAAAATCACACATTAAAGATTTGCAGTGTTTTAGCAAGAGATTTTAATATCGCTTAGAATTTTAAATATACTAGGATGCCAGTTGACAGTCTTTGAAGAGATTTTCTATTTGGAGAAAACTCTAATATACAGTACATTGTTAACTTAGAACCTTCTATCTCTATGAATGGTTTCTGAGTAAATTCCTGAAAGTATTTTTGGAAGAATTGACCACAAGCAGCCAAAAGAGCTTTTGGGCCTTAAAGTGGTGTCTGTGGACAATCAGGGTGATGTCCGTAAACCAGTCCTGCTTTCACTGCTCATTCAGTCAGTCTACGGTCATTTTAAGACATTCGGGGAACTCCTGAAAACATTCCATCATCTCTTCAGTCTCTATGGCCGTCTGGTCGCTGTTATACTCAGGAATTCTGCTCCAAAGCTTACAGACACTTGTACTTCTTCCACTATTGGTAGCAGCTGTAGACATTGGGCTAGTTGAAATATTATTCATCTCTGCTTTAAGAACGCTTATAGGTGGGGCTACGTGTCCCACGCGGAGAATGTGGAGCTACAGATGGTGCAACATCTGCTGTTGTGGCCTGGGACATGCTTGGAAAAGGGGGATGGGGCAGAAAGTGTAGAAAAAGAAAAGGTGGCTAGGCAGTGTGGAGGGGTAGGGTGCAAGATAGCCTGAGCCTGACTCTCTCTCCACTCTCTCCGTGGGGCTCATGTGGTAGGGACTGAGGAAGGAGGTCCATGTCCCCTGGGCTGTGCTGGGGCCTGCGGGTTGCTTTCTTTTTTTTTTTTAAAGAGAGTCTCTGTTGCCATGGCATCATCTTAGCTCACAGCAACCTCAGTCTCCAGGGCTCAAGATTCTCCTGCCTCAGCCTTCCAAGTAGCTGGGACTTCAGGAGCAGGCCACAATGCCTAACTAACTGATTTATCTGCTTTTAATAGAAATGGGGGTTTGCTCTTGCTCAGGATCCCCTTGAACTCCTGAGTTCAAGAGATTTTCCCACCTCAGCCTCCCAGAATGCTAGAATTACAGGTGTGAGCCACCATGCCCATCCTGGATCATTAATACCTACTATTGATGCATCGTACATCACTGCATCTGTCCACCAATTCTGCCTTTCAAAGCCCTATCCTAACACAAATACCACTCTGGAAAATTAATCCTAATCCTCCTAACCAAATGGAATGTTAAATTATTCATAATCTATTCAGTCAATAACTCCTTATTCTAACCAAAATCCCATTATTTTACTTGCTTGCTTAAAAATAGGAAGTTATGTATTGGGTAATAATTCTGCATATTTGGAGATTAAATTAATTCTCTAAACTACACTACTTGCTTTTGAAGGAGCAGGTGTAAAGTCAGTATCAAGAGACACTGAAACACTATTTGATAGTCTCTTCAATATTCTACAGTGTATACTTTAAACAATGACAACTAAAGAATTGATTTTAGCAGTAGTATATCTCCAATTTTAAAATACAAATATTGTTCATTGATAATCCTTTGTAATAATACAATTTGCTAAAATGATGACAGTTATAGTTTCCCCCAACCAAAAAAAAAAAAAAAGAGAGAGATAGAGAGAGAGAAATTTTTTTACTTAAAACAAATATTTTCTTCAACAAATACAGATGTTTTAGAAATAGAAAAAAGGTGTTCCTATTTACTATGTTTCAACAAAGAAATGGTGCAACATTATTAAATACAGACCCAACAAATACAGATGTTTCAGAAATAGAAAAAAGGTGTTCCTATTTACTATGTTCCAACAAAGAAATGGTGCAACATTATTAACTTCTCTACAGTGTGCCAAATCCCAATGGGCCTTGAAGGAAAAGGCCAAAATTAGTTGTACATTATTTTATGCTTCAATATTAGCAATAGGTTAAGGGGAAGCAACTATTTAAGAAAAAAAAAATAGACCTGTGAAAGCTTTCTAGAAGTACTGGCAAGGAAAAGATTATGGAATCACAGAACTCTAGTAAAAATGTCAACTTGCCTGTTTTAGTGTTTTATACATTGGTTAGTAGTAGTGCCGAGATATCTTCTCACAATGGAAAAGAATAAATTATACCAACATTATCTAAAATATATAGGCCCTAGCAGAGAATGTTTTCCTTTATAGACCCTATGCACTGTGGCCTTAGGTCAGCTCATAAAACACAGACTTGTCAAAACATCTTATGATTAGTAGAGTATATTTTGAGTATTTCAGAGGGAGGAGTTGGTTTATTACTCAGAGTACAGATATTATTTCAAGGGAAAATGTTTAACACAAGAAAAAATAAAATTATGAGTGTACGATGTTATACATTGTCTTTTGGCAGAAAATAGATTCATTTATTAAAGTAAGAAGCTCCATTGCTTTTAAACATATTTAAAATTTTATAACTTTCTTATGCCAGTATAAACGAAACATAAAAGCCTAAATCACCAACGATTTTAATGTATATAAAATAAATCTAGAAAAAAATTATTTTTCTCTGGATCAATGATCTCAGCCACTTTAAGATACTAAAATTAAAGAATGCTGTATTAACAGTTCATATATCAATAAAAATTCATATTGAGTCATTCTTGCATAAGCATTATAGGGTAAATGGTAGGAAATCTATCAGGAAATAACAGATGTCTAAAACTGAGATGGGGGCCAGGTGCGGTGGCTTATGCCTATAATCCTAGCCCTCTGGGAACCTGAGGTGGGTGGCTTGCTTGAGCTCACGAGTTGGAGACCAGCCTGAACAAAAATCAAGACCCTCATCTCTACTAAGAACAGAAAAACTGAAGCAAGAGGATCACTTGAACCCAAGAGTCGGAGGTTGCTGTGAACTGTGATGCCATGGCACTCTACCCAGGGCAACAGCTTGAGACTCTGTCTCAAAATAAATAAATAATTAATTAAATAAAGTGAGATGGGATCAGAATAATAATTTAATCTTCAATTATGGACAATAGATGGTATATGAAGTGGAAATCAATGACAGGCAAAAGAGTAAACCGGTGGGAACTCTGTCATGAACAATGGATAGATACCAGAGTGAAGAACTGGCATCCAACAGAGCTTTGAGACCCATTCATTCCTGATTTTAAAGGAATATATCGAGTACCTATTAGGTCCATTTTACTCAAGGTAGTAGGGAAAGAGTAGTGAATAAAATATAGAGACAAAAAATAACTTTTTATGAGGCTTATACTCCATTAAAGAGAAAGTAAATACAATTATATGAAACCTGATAATAATATGACCAATAAACAAAATTGGTTAAGACAATAGCTGGTTCCGCTAGTTTCTATGACTTGGGGATGGTGAAGACTGAGACTAGAGGAAGCACTGTCCTCATATTTCCTTCTTGTTGCTAGTACTATGTAGTGTTGCCTTAGCAATGGAAGTTTCTTCCTGGTAGCAACAGTTAAAACTACCAGTAGTAGTTAATCTCATTTTTGTCTTTTTAACAATCCTGGAAATAATTATTTTTGGTTCTTCCAGAGACGACATAATGGTCTGCATAAAACTTCATTCCCCCTTAACTCCCTCCCCCCCAACCTCAGACTTCAGAAAACTAGGAAGAGGCAAGCAGTGTCCTTCTTAATAAGTCAGAGACCCGGTCCCATGGTGTCCTCCCACAAACTTTTGATATTCAATAATTAACCTTGTCTCTTAGATGCACAAGTCATAGAGCAGACACCTGTTCCTCTAGTTACTATTCTATAATATAGCAAAATTCCCTTTTTCAGGTTTTGTTGTTGTTGTTGTTGTTCTGTTCTTCTATACCTAGTTAACCATTGTTCATATTATGTTCTCTGTATTAAAATAACTGGTGGTATTTCTGTCTTCTAAGTAGATCCTTTGTTGATACACTCCTAAAATACAAACATATAATTTTGGCCTAATGGTTTCCTCTATACATGTACATATTCACACACATGCATACACACACACACACACACAGGTGCTCACACAAAGCCGACTACTCCAATGCTCCCTATTTAGATTTACATCACCATTATATACTTTACTTTTGCAAGAGAGAAACAAAGAAATTGTTCTTGAAAAGTTTATTCCCTGCCTCCATGTCTAATACCTCACTAAACTTCAATTAATTTTACTTCTTAAATATCTCTCAAATATACTCTCTTACCATCTCTTCTGCCATGGCCCAGGTAAGTATCTCCCCTTATATATGCTCCCCATTGTTTTTCTTGGTCCAATGGAAACCTACCTCAATATTTCTATTCACTCCTCATCTACTTTAGCCTATTTTTAAGCCATTTCAGTATCTAAAATGGTTTATTTCATGCCCCCTAATCTTCAGCCTTCCGTAAAATAAAAGCCAAAATCTTTAATATCTCTTATAAAATCTTGCAGCAACTGTTGACTCACCATTCAATGTATCCCACCTCCATTTTTTTGTACTTCATCACCCTTAAGAATTTTCTAGCTCCTTAATTATTCAGGGCTTTTACAAATGCTGATTCATCTGCCTGGAATGTACTTCTATCTTCAAACTTCCAACTAATTGTTCATGAATTATTTATCCTGCATGTCTCTGCTCAAATGTCCCTTTCACAGTGAAGCCTTTCCTGAATCCCCACATAGCATTATTATTCTCATAGGATTAGGTAGGTGTACTTTTTTCAAATTTGACTCATTGCTCTGTGTTCTAATCACTCGTGAAATAAGTGTAAACAACAATAAATTTCCATCAGTGTCTATAAAATATGAAGGTCCAAAAGGCATAGTAAATGTTATACTACAAGAAGCTACCTGACCAATGGTTAATGCATACCTTGATCTGCTCCCACATTCAATTTTCAAAGACATTTTCAAGTTTTTCAATTAGCGTGCTCACTGAAATAACATTTTTAAAAGGATTTGCTAAAATGTTATTCTGGAAAAAGAAGTAATTTAGGATTTATCGGGCTACACAAAGTTTATTTACTCTTGGATTTTTCAAAGCAATTCATTTGTTAGTAATTATTATAAACATGTTCTTTATTAAAAAAATGATATCTAGTATTTTTCAAGCATCTATTATGGGACACAATAGGATCCCTGCTACAATTCAGAAAAAATTCCATAGAAACACAAACACAACACTGAGGTTTATGCTTGCCTTATACAGCTAATTGTGAATATTCTAAATTCAAAAAATAACAGTCCATACATTCGAATATAGTTTGAAAATCCTAAGTCTTGTTACACAAAATAAATGAGTCTACAGTTTGTAAATTATATAAAAAATCTGGGGTTTAATTTTAAACTTTTGATAAGTCAAACACACAAAAAAACATATTTATGAATTTAAATCCGTTGGGTGAAAAAAAAAGAAATTCTTATTAATGCTTAGTATTTCTTCTTTTTTTTGTTTTTGCACCATTTTATCTGTTTTCAATTATTTTTGAAATGTAAATGTCTCATTTCCTTGTCACCACAATCAGTAGCAATTCAGTACTAATATTGAGAAATAGGAAAGTTTATTTTGTTTTTTGAGACAGAGTTTCAAGCTGTCACCCTGGTAAAGTGCTGTGACATCATAGCTCACAGCAACCTCCAACTCCTGGGCTCAAGCAATCTTCTTGCTTCAATTTTTCTTTTTTTTAGTAGAGACAGGGGGTCTTGCTTGTTTGATCAGGCTGGTCTCAAGCTCATGAGCTCAAAGTATCCACCCACTTTGGCCTCCCAGAGTGCTAGGGTTATATGTGTGAGCCATTGCACCTGGCAGGTCAATATTTTAAAATTTGGAAAATTATAGCTAATTTTGCTATTAATATTTTCAAAATTCATTATAAGTGCATTAAAACATTTTACTATATTATTATATATTATACTACATTATTATTATATTTTATATTAGGCAGTGCCTGTGGTTCAGTGGGTAAGGCACCAGTTCCATATACCAAGGGTGGCAGGTTCAAATCTGGCCCCAGTCAGCTAAAACAGCAGTGGCGACTGCAGCAAAAATGGCCAAGTGTTGTGGTGGGTGCCTGTGGTCCCAGCTACTCAGGAGGCTGAAGCAAGAGAATTGCTTAAGACAAAGAGTTGGAGGTTTCTGTGAGCTGTGTTGCCATAGCACAGCAAGGTCTACAGCATGAGATTCTGTCTAAAAAAAAAACCCGCCCCAAAATGTTGCGTGAATTCCTCACAGATGGTTGGTGTCACAAAGCGTAGACCTGCTTTTGAAATTGTATGGAGTAAAGGGGACAACAAGCTCTTATGCTGGCAAGTAGCAAAATAACTTTATGTTTCCCCAGCCTATACAGCCAGTTCTGCACGTACACACTGTTAATCAATAATCATACAGATACATTGTAAAACTTGATTATTTTTTCTTAGTGTCTAGAAATCTACTGATGAACTAGTCTACATTATTGTCTGTTTTTTTTTTTTTTTTACTTTACCTAAAATAACTTTCAAGGAAAAACATGCTGTCAGCCGTCTACCCACATTCTTTTATTATTATTTCAATAAATAGGGAGTACAGCATTTTTTGTTATGTGGATGAGTTGTGTAATGCTGAAGTCAGGGATTTTAGTTTACCTGTCACCAAAATGATCTTCATTGCAGCCAACTAGTATCTTTGACATATTTCTTCTCTTAGTTTATTTCTCAAGAGAAAGATAATTTTTAACAGTTTTATGTATTGGTATTTATCCCGTTATTTATTTCCATATTTCTAAATTATATGTTTGAATGATGTCTAGATATATCAATTTGTCATTGCATGTCATAATAGATTAAAATTTTGTTACCTTATACTATTGTTTTATATTCTCTTAATATATTTATGTCAATAATGCTAATCAAATCAAGACAATGATTATGTAAATATTGTTCACTGCTAATGAAATTAATGCCTCCTGATTGTTTACTTTGTTGTATATAGTTTGGGGTCTTTTGTAGATAATATTGGACTTACTTTTACATGTATACCTCTTTACATTTAAATTTTTTCTAATGTTTAACCAAACATATATCATTGGCCTATTATTATCTTAGTTAATATTTTTAAATGCATGAGATATTCTATAAAATCTTCCTTTTCTTATACTTGTTAATGTCTCTCTCCCAGAATTCTCCATTCTCCTATGCTAATACAAATACTTAAACTTCACTTCTCAGTTCTCCTGAGGTTAATACACTACTTAATCCATCGTCTATGTCTCTAACTATGAGTTTACTATACTGTATTACTGGAAAATAACAATGGATAGAATCTGAACTTATAGTAAGTAGGTCATAAATTTTTGAGTATGTCAGATCTAAACATATCTTCATCTCACCAAGCATGTGACACCTAATTTGGGTATAGATTCAAGATTATTTTCCTGTGTTCTAGCACCAAGTATTGCTAATCTTTTCAAGATAATTTTATCTTCCTTTGTATTTGATTTATTTTTTCTTATTGGTTGAATTATCTTTTTCTTTCTACAAGTGCTATTTTGATTCTACTGGGTTTTATCTCCATCATTTTTAAAATTTTTCTAATGAGTTTGATACACTTTCTTCTTCTCTTTTTAAGACCAGTATGACCTGATACCACAATCTAACAGAGATTTAAGTGAGAGAAAATTACAGATCAATATCACTCAGGAATATAAATGCAAAAATACTTTTAAAAAGGTTAGCAAAAAATCCAGTAAAAAGTTTAAAAGGCAATAAACTATTGAAGCACAGTTGGGTTAAATTTGAAAATGTGTGCTCATACATCAACACTATTAGCAGAGTGAAGAGAAGACAGCATAGTCATTGTAATATATCTAGGAAAATAATCTGTCAAGATAAAATACATAGCTATGATTAAAAACTCAAGGTTATATCAGATCTGACTTGGACCAATAAAGGAAATGAAAAACTTATAGAAAACATCATAATTAAAAGTTAAATATTGAATAATTCCCTTCCTATGACTAGAAACAAAATGAAGTTGTCTTTAAACCACTTCTGTTCAACCACTGTATTGAGTCGTTTGTCATTATAATTAAAAAAGAAAAAAATGGCATAAATATCAAAAAAAGAAAAAGAAAATAAAACCTTTTATAGATAATAATTGCTTATAAGAATAATCTTAGGAAAATAATAAAACTACTGTGAGAACTAGTAGTGAATTTAAAATGGTCTGAGAGTGTATGTGGTGAGATTAGAATAAAATAATTAGAAATGGATATAGTAAATATAAAAGTTAAATTTGTGAAGGTTATATAAGCATGTGTATGAGAATATGTTAGTTACTGTAGAAAAATGAAACAAGACCGCTAATTCTCACTACATACAAAACCAATTCAAATTGGATCAAGAATTTAAATGTAAAACCCAAACTACATAAGCATTAGAATACAGCATAGGGGAAACACTTCAGGTCATTGTTCTGGGCAATGATTTATATAGAAGATCTCAAAAGCTTAGGCAACCAAAGTAAAAATAGGCCATGAGATTACATGAAACTAAAATGTTTGTGTACAGCAACGGAAATAATTAGCTGAGTGAAGAGGCAACTTGCAGAATGAAAGAAAATATTTGCAAATTATAAGGAACTCAATACAATAGCAAAAAGCCCTAATAACTTAAAAATGGGCAAATGAGCTGAATATGGAATTCTTTCAAAAGAAAGCACACAAATGGCCAAAAGATATATGAAAAGGCACTTGTCAGTTATTATCACAGAAAAGCAAATGAAATCCAGTTGAGATACTATTTCACACTATTTAGAATCACTATCATAAAAAAATTAAAAACAAAAATAAAAAATTCTGGCAAAGATGTACAGAAAGAGGAATTCTTATATGCTATTGGTGGGAATGAAAATTATTGCAACAATTATGGTAAACAATATAGAGGTTCCCCCAAAAAACTACAAATAGAACTGCCATATGATCCAGAAATTCTACTATTGGGTATTTATCCAAAGGAAAGGGAAATATGTATATTGAAGATATATCTGTATTATTGCAACAGTATTCAAAGCAGCAAAGGTATGGAATCAAAATAAGTGTCCATCAATGACAAATGAATGGAAAAAGAAAATTTGATATACATAAAATAGAATATTATTTAGCAATAAAAAAGAACAAAATTCTGTTATTTCTGCAATCTGGATGTACTTGGGGGACATGGTATTGAGTGAAATATGGTAGACACAGAAAGACAAATAACACATGTTCTACTCCTATGTGGAAACTAAAAAAGTTGATCTCATAAATGTAGAGAGTAAAATAGTGATTAACTAGAGGCCAGAAAATGTAAAGATACGGGGAAATAGCCAGAGATTGGTTAAGAGATATGAAAGTACATCTAGATAGGTGATGTAAGTCCAATCTTTTATAGCACTATAGGCTGTGTAATTTATTATATATTTTCAAATAATAAAAGATACCAAAAAAGAAAAGACATTCCAAAAACTTAAAAAATAGTCACAGAACATATAGTTGACAAAATATTGGTTTTTACTATACATATTTATCTTAGTAAACATATATAATTATCAAAAAGCTAATGAATAAAGTTAATAAATAAACATGTATATAATTATCAAAAAGCTAAAGAATCCCTAAAAAGAAAGACACTTTAATGTAGATACCTTATAAAATCGAAGACATTTCAAATTATCAATAAACTTTTGGAAATGTTCAGCATCATTAATTATGAAATAAGTGAAAAATATAACCATAAGGAGACATTACATCCATCAGAAAGACAAAAACTAAAAACATACTAAAATCATCAAATACTGTCAGGGATGTGGAGGGATTGAAACTCTCATGCATCAGCAACACACAAATAAAAACAGCTAAGATTCCAGCCACCTTCAGCTGTGGGAATCTACTCAGAGGCATCACTCCAGGGTCAGAGTGAGGCAGTGGGAGACTCCAGGAACATGAGGAGGTCTGGAGCTGAGGAGGACCAGCACACAAGGCAAGTTCCTAGAGAAGAGCAGAGGTCAGCCAGCTGACCCCTCCTGTAGAGGACTGAGATTAGGAAGAGGCTGTCCTGCAGTTTTTCATTTTGAACTGATCTGTTCCCTGGAGCTGCCTTGAGAAGGAATTGAGTGAACCAGTGCATTCGAACAGCCTGTGGCAGATGGGATTGAATGCCTCCTGGAGGGGTGGAATTCCCAATGCCCTGGCTACAGCCGGGGCTCTGCCATTGTGAAAAGGCCCATGGGAGGAGTAGTTCAGAGCTGGCTCTGGCACGCCTGCTGAGCTAATGTCTCCCAAGAGCTGAATGGCTCCTGTGCCTCCACGAAGGCCACTTTGTTTCCAAGAGACATTGTTTGAAGAGCCTACTAAGAAAGTGGGGGAGAACTTCAGGATCCCACTCAATTTTTTTGTCCCTTTCCCAATTTGTGTCCTCAGCTCTATTTTATCTTTTTTGTTGTTGTAGTTAATCTTTTTGCTTGATCTGGTTTGGTTTGGTTTGGTTGTATTTTTATTTCTGCATTTTTACATTCTTCAATAGCAAAAGCTCCTTGATTTTGATTATGATATTAAAGAACTTTTATTCTTTTTTTATTTCTCTCCTTTGTTTCTCCCCCTTTTTTTTTCCACTTTTCTATTTTTATTTTTTTCTCTCCTTTTTTTCTCCCTTTGGATTTTTTCACTTTTCTCATCCTTCACCCATACATTTCTCAATCAACAACTAAGGTATCTCTTTTCTTTCTTCATCTAATATATTTTTAATTTTCTTTAATTTTGTTTCCTTTCCTTTGAGGGCTAGGAGTCACAGCATTGGTCTGGCTGAGGGTTCATGACAATAGCCTGATTCAAGGAGGTTATGAGCTTAGAGTCTAATATGTCTTTCTAACTTTACCCTTGGAAAGAAGGTATTGGTAAGTCTCCACTGTGACATATGCCTGAGTTTTCTATATTTGGTGGAGGCACGGTCTTGCTTTTGCCCAGTCTGGTAAGGTGACCTCGAGGGATACACCTAGCCTGTTCCCACAAAGTCCTAGATGTGTGGGGATGGGTCAAAGCACTCTTCTGAACACCACTATTTCCCCTTTTCTCTTTCTTCTTTTTGTTCTTCTCCCCTTTTTATTTTTTTCACTTAAATCCCCCTTCATTTTTTAATTTTTATTCTTCTTTATCTTTTTTCTTTCCTTTTTCTCTTTTTGATTTTTACCTTTCTCTTTGTTTTGTCCTAAAGGCCACTTCAATCCCTAAACTCAAAGACAAGGTAATTTAAACTGAAGGAGGCAGTGAGATGAAAAAGCAGCAGAAGGAAGTGAACAAAAGGAAAATACACGTGAAGAGTAATGAACAGAAAACTTTGAGCAACATGAAACAAGAACAGAGAATCCCCCCCAAAGAAATCATGAGGTAGCTACTGCAGAAGAGTTAATCTATAAGGAATTGATAGAAATGTCAGAAAGGGAATTTAAACTATGAATGGCCAAAACAATAAAGGGATTGATGAGAAAGTGGAAAAAATAGAACTAAAATGCATGAAAAATATGAAGAATATATAAAGGATATGGTGGAGCTAAGGAAATTAAGGGAGTCAATTGGGGAACTTAAACATGCAGTAGGAAGTGTCAGTAACAGATTAGACCATGGAGAAGAAAGAATCTCAGAGCTAGAGGATAAAGCTCTTGAGCTAAACTATGCAGTTAAAAAGACAGAAAAGAAGAGAAAGCAGAGAAAGAAGAGAAAAAAAAGAAAATTTGCTCAGAGAATTATTGGACTTCACAGAGCATTCTAACATACAAATTATAGGTGTCTCTAAGGGGAAAAAAGTACATCCCAAAGAAATGATGGCCTGAATGCAGGATATTATAAATGAAAATTCCCGAGAATCAACAGGATTCCAAAACATTCCTTCTAGAGGGATATCAAACCCTGGGTTATCTCAACAAACAGCATGTCCAAGACACATTGCCATGAACTTGTGTAAAGTCAAGACAAAAGAGAAAATTCAGCAAATAGCCAGGGGTAAAAGTATGGAAAATTCTCAACAGCTAAAAGATGGTCTTCCATTTGATCCTGCAATCCCATTACTAGGTATTTAACAATTAGAAAAATAAATCATTTTACCATAAAGACATTTGTATTCAAATGTTTATAGTAGCTCAAGTCACAGTGAAAAAGAGCTGGAAACAACCATGTGCCCATCAACCCATGAATGGGTTAACAAGCTGTTGCATATGCATATAATAGAATGCTACAGTTTAGCCACAAAAATGATGGAGATTTTGCAACTTTTGTATTTACCTGGATAGATTTGTAGAACATTCTCCTAAGTAAAGTATCTCAAGAATGGAAAAGCAATAATCTCAAGTACTCGATACTAATTTGAAACTAGTAGATGAACAACCACAGGCCCACACAAGAGCAAAACACAATTAAATTCCAGAAAGGAGAGGGAGACATTGGTTCAGTAAGGTCCTGTCTAACGGGTGCAATGTAGGAATATATGGCACACTTCCTGGGTGATGGACTCAATTACCACTCACATTTTACCTTACAAACATCAACAATGTAACCTAATCATATGTACCCTCAGATCAATCCAAAAAGAAAAAATATTAGGGGCACTAGACAAAAAAATAGAAAATTAGAAAAGGGCATATAAAAAATAACATTAGAAGTATGAAACTAGTAATAGTATGCATTCCCATTCGTAGTTAGGGAAATACTAATTAGAATATCATTAAAATAACATTTCTATTACATGAAAACGAAAAAGAAGGACCTCACATTCTTTTGGCATTAAAATGAGGAAATTGAAACTCTCATACAGAGTCAGTGGGAAGGCAAAACTAGAACCCACTAAACATTAATTGTCCAATAACCTAACACATTTAAATATGCATTTACCTTGTAACCCAGAATATCTATTTCTAGGAATTTATCCTCAAGATACTCCTCCAACAAGACAGTTGATTTTAGCTTGATATGTAGTTGAAATTTGGGGAACAATCCAAATTCCTGTGACTATGACCCTTGTTGATTAAACTATAGAATCCAAACAATTGAGAACTAAATATAAGTAAAAAGAAACAGCAAAGATATCTGTGTATAGAGTGGTAAAATATTACAAATCAAATTACAAATTAGTCTATATAATATTCTAGCTTCAAGTAGAAAAAAGAGAGAAAAAAATGAATATACGTATGTGTTCACTAGTACCAAAAATGTGCTAAAGGATAAATCAGAAATTAATCCAATTGATTACATACATGGTTGGCGGGAAAACTGCCTAAAAAGAATGAGGTGTGTGAACAAGATTAGGTTATCTATTCCGCCCATCACTGTAAATAGTTCATAATTATGGTTTTCTGTATAAAATAGCAAAATAATTATTCACTAAATGTGCGTCCTATTTCATCTGCTAATATAACACAGATGTAAAACTGTGTTTAATTTTTTTATTCTTGTGCCTTAAATAAATTCTTATGTTCTGATTTGTCTTTCCCAAGACATAGTAGAGATCTTTTGGAGGGGGGTGTAGGATGCTTCAATTCACTCAGGGCTATAACTTTCTTGAAAAAATATTTTTTCTCTAGTCTTGTTTACTGTACATAATATGAATTTTTAAAAAATCAAAGGCGTCGGATGGGTAAGAGTCATGAGTTTGAATCCTGGAAATTACTTCACATGACTTTTTAAAAGATAACTGAGATTAGATAAACTGTCTACTATTAAAGGAAGTGTCCAGTGAGGTTTCATTGTCCTTCCGATTTCCTTCCATGTGCTGTAGAGCTAAATATACAACTCTAAGGAAATATGAATACTATGCCATTGCATGGATTGCTTAATAAAATTAATTGGATTTCTTTTATTTATTTTGGCACACAAAATAGTACAACTGGAAATGCGGCAGTTGAGAAAATTCTTAGAAATGAAAGCCTGTATCAATTATATTCAGTTAAGTTTCAAAAAGAGACTTGGGCTGAGTGTTGTGTGAAGATAACCTTCAAAGGTGTTTAAAATTCCAATTTGGTTAAGTTTTTTTAAAAAATGTATTTTTAACATGAGAAATTTCAACTCCAAGAGATTACAATTTGCATATGTATTTATTTCACAAATTTCTCGGGTTTTCACATTAATACTGAACTTCACTTGCATAAAAACATATTCATTGTTATGCTTGGTTTTACACGCATGTTTTAAGAACATGAACTTAAAATATTTAACTACTTTAGCCTGGCTTTGTTCACTGCAGTGTACAAAAACCCCTTTTCTAGGTGAGTAGTCACTTGACAGCTGATATTACTTTTATGGACATTTCATTTTCAACTACGCCTTACACATCTGTTCTACCTACAAATTACAATTTCAAAATGATCATAATTCAGAATTTGACCATAAAAGAGTAAGATTAAGTGATTTAAATGCATCAGTATGGTCCTTGTTCAATGCAGCATATATTTACAAGACTTCCTCAGGTTTAAGATGTACGTTATAAAATATATTCTCTTTATTTGTAAATTAGATTTGCAAGAAAAGAGTTTTATGACTCTTACATATTTATGACAATCCACACATCAATGGGGGATTATGTTTAAGATCAAATGTATTAAAATTAACTACTCAAAAATGTATGAAAATGAACCGTTTCATAATGTATCTTTCACATGTTGGAAACATCACAAAAAAGGCTAATTCACGTAACCAACAGAAAAAATATACTTGGAATGACAATAATGCTTTAGTCAATGATACTTCAGTCTTTGATGCCTCTTTTAAAAACTAAATTGTACTGACATTTAATTTGTAATGTAATGATTGCTAAGAGATGAGTACTTCATTTAAGCTATGTTAATTGACTGCAGAATTCTGTTAGTAACTAAATAAATGAATGAGTGATGAAGACATTAGAATATTTTTCCATGTATAAAGCTACTTCTAAAGGTATATATTTCTAAGAGTTTTAGGCTTCCTGGAAAGAACTTAATCAAATAGTGTAGCACAACCCACTTCAGATTACTTGGAGCTTTGTTTTTCATTATTTAGTCCTCACCTGTAACAGCCATCTGTTTAATTAACATTCCGCTCCGCATACACACAAGATGTTCTCCTCATGAGTGTAAAGTTACCAAAATGCTATTTTATATTTTCAGTTAATATGACAAACCACATAGCATATTAAAATCTTAACAATGTGCTTCATAACTAAGGATAAATTATGACCTACATGATCAGGAACTAAAACTACATTTACGTAACCATCAAGCTTGCTTAAATAATTTGTGAATGGTGTGTATGTCTTTGAGTGTATGTTTCAATTAATGGTTCCAAAATGTTTTGAAAACAATTTTTGTGAATGGACATCCACAAAAGATAATCCACAAGGATAATTTAGTTCATCTTTGTAAAATGTAAAACAGTCATTTTATGCACATGAGTTTAGAAATATAAGAATATTGATATAAATAATCATTTCTGACATATGCAAAGAATCTTCAAAACCTCTGATATAATTTCTAATGTAAAGTTTCCACCCACTCCAGAATATCTCAACAAATGGTTAAAAAGCCATTTTCTAGCCTCCCTTAATAGGAAACTCTATCTTTCTAGTCAGAGTATTATTGCATAAAATTGAGTATTTAAAACAGTGATATAGAACTATGACTTGAAAATATTAAACAGACTGTATGTAAATGCATGCTGAATTCACTGAATTTTTTAATTATAAAGTGATGAATATATTGGTTATTATTCAGAATCTAAATAAATATGACAACTTCTTATACCTACAAAAATAATAGGTTAGCATCCATTTATAATTATAAGACTTCAAATAATTAATTCTGGCTATTCAAGTTACCATCCTTGTTTTGCCAAAATATTAATAAATATTATAATAATGTGACTGAGGCAGAGATGTTATAGAATGAATTATGTTCCCCCCAAATTCATATGCTGAAAACCTAACCCCCAGTACCTCAGAATGTGATTGTATTTGGATATAAGTGTTTAGAGAAAAAGTTAAGTTAAAATGAGGTCTTTATGGTGAGGTCTAATCCAATATGACCAGTGTCCTTATAAAAAGAGTAAATTTGGATCCAGATGGGTGCAGAAGGAAGACAATGTGAAGATGCCAGGAGAAAATTGCATCTACAAGTAAAGGTCAGAGGCCTCAAAGAAACCAACCCTGCCCACATCTCTATCCCAGACTTTTATGCACCACCATAGCGAGCAAGGAAATTTATATTGTTTAGGCAATTCAGTCTGCGGTACTTTGTTAAGACAACACTAGCAAACTAATAAATGTAATTGGGAAAGATTTTTCTTGTAAAGCACCATAGCAGGAAACGGCAAAGTCCATTGTCTCTCAGACAGTACAACTAGAAACCTTTGTGGGTGACAGAGTTGCTCAAGGGAAAACTTGGAGGAAATTAGATCCGAGAGGTAGACAGAGGCAAATAATATTTGTGCCTGAAAGACAGTTTGTCGGGGTCAGAGATAAAGGAGAGTATATAGTCATTACTTAGAGTCTCCTGTCTTCATTTATAGAGTATTAATCTGGAACACAAAATTTAACAATGAAAAACTACCCTTGCAGAATTTCTAACCTCTGAAATCTTATTTACAACCAGTGCTGTAAAGGTTAAAGAAAAATGAATACATTCTTTCATTGTTGGTTAGAATTTGATCAGCATTACCTATTCAAATTTCTGAAAGAAAGATCCATTGACACTCTTGTCCCATTTTCAAGACTATTCAACAAAATGTAGCACAAATATTGAAGGATACGAATATAATCATATTTATTACAACACTGGTTACAAGAGAAAAATTCAAAACATATTTGAGTAAGAAGCAGCACATTGCAATACCATGTTAAGAGGAATGCAGATAAATGAAATATCTAAAAGAAAGGAAACATACAGAGAAATAATTTGTTTTCTCTTTCTCCTCAGAGTGTAATTTCCTAACTCCTACTGTATCAAATATGAACCTTTATAGCATTGAGAAAAATGTTTCTACATAAAATTCTTATGATAATAATGCTAAGACTGTTATAAAAACATATTATAAGTATGAGAATGTTACTAATATGTAGACTATAGACTAAGTATTTTAAAAAGCAAGAAATTTATAGTTTTTCTTATATATCCAGTTTAGAATAATAGTAATAATAGAGAAGGATGTTTGTGATGGTGAACATTATAACGTCATTTCTGTGATGTTGGGGTTGGGTGAGATTAACATTAAAATTGGTAGACTGGGAAGACCAGAGAGAGGGAAGGAGCGAGGCGGGGTTCGTGGTGTGTGCCACACCTTTTGGGGGCAAAACACGATTGTAAGAGGGACTTTACCCAACAAATGCAATCAGTGTAACCTGGTT
>CAUYON010133978.1:0-13876 GCA_963573935.1 Arctocebus calabarensis
CCTTGTCTTGCCTAATTGTATTGGCTAGAACTTCCAGCACTATGTTGAATAGTAATGGTGACAGAGGACAACCTTGTCTGGTTCCAGTTCTAAGAGGAAAAGTTTTCAGTTTTACTCCATTCAGTAAAATATTAGCTGTGGTTTTGTCATAGATAGCTTCAATCAGTTTAAGAAATGTGCCGCCTATGCCTATACTCTTCAGTGTTCCAATTAGAAAAGGATGCTGGATTTTATCGAATGCTTTTTCTGCATCTATTCAGAGGATCATATAGTCTTTGGTTTTGCTTCTGTTGATATGGTAAATAACATTTATGGACTTGCGTATGTTAAAGCAGCCTTGCATCCCTGGGATGAAACCTACTTGATCATGATGTATGTCTTTTTTGATGATAAGCTGTAATCTATTGGCTAGGAATTTGTTGAGAATTTTTGCATCTATATTCATGAGTGAAATTGGTCTGAAATTCTCCTTTTTAGTTGGGTCTTTTCCTGGTTTTGGTATCAGAGTGATGTTCCTTCCTCCTCAATTTTTGGAATAATTTCTGCAATATAGGAATAAGCTCTTCTTTGAAGGTTTGATAGAATTCTGGTATGAAGCCATTCATACCAGGACATTATTTTGTTGGAAGATCTTTTATTGTTTCTTTGATCTCAGTGCTTGAAATTGGTCTGTTCAGGAGATCTATTTCATCTGGGCTAAGTCTAGGGAAAGGGTGTGATTCCAAATATTGATCCATTTCCTTCACATTGTCAAATTTCTGGGCATAAAATTTCTGGTAGTATTCAGAGATGATCTCTTGTATCTCTGTGGCATCAGTTGTAATTTCCCCTTTATCATTTCTGGTTGAGGTTACTAGAGATTTATTTTTTTATTTCTAGTTAGTCTGGCTAAAGACTTATCTATTTTATTTATTTATTTATTTTGCCGTTTTGGCCAGGGCTGGGCTTGAACCTACCAACCCAGTATAAGGGGCTGGTGCCCTACTCCTTGAGCCACAGTTCGGCCCAATTTTATTTATTTTTTCAAAAAAACAATTCCTTGTTTCATTAATTTTCTAAATGATTCTTTAGTTTTCAATTTCATTGATCTCTGATTTAATTTTGGATATTTCTTTTCTTCTGCTGGGTTTAGGCTTAGATTGTTCTTCTTTTTTCAATTTCATAAGATGGCTTGTGAGTTTGTTGATGCGCTCTCTTTCTGTTTTTCAAATGTAGGTTTCTAAAGTGATACATTTTCCTCTCAGGACTGCTTTTGATGTATCCCATAGGTTTTGGTAGCTTGTTGTTATACTCAAGGAAGTTAACGATTTCCTTTTTTATTTCTTCCTGCAGCCAACTGTCATTCGGCATAAGGTTGTTTAACTTCCATGCCTTTGTGCATTTTTGTTGGAATTGAGTTCCAATTTTAGTGCCTTGTGGTCTGAAAAGATGCAAGGTAGAATTTCAATTCTTTTGATTCTGCTAAGGTTTGTTTTCCATCCTAGGATATGATCAATTTTGGAAATGTTCCATGGGATAATGAGAAGAATGTATATTCTTTATCTTTGAGATGGAGTGTTCTATATACATCTATCGAGCACAGTTGTTCTAGGGTCTCATTTAAATGTCTAAGATCTTTATTTAATTTCTGTTTAGAGGATCTGTCCAGCTCTGAGAGAGGGGTGTCAAAGTCCCCTGTTATTATGGTGTTATAGGATATCATATTGCTGAGACTAAGCAAGGTCTGTTTCAAGAATCTGGGAGCATTTAAATTAGGTGCATAAATATTTAGAATTGAAATGTCTTCTTGTTGTATTTTTCCCTTGACCAATATGAAGTGACCATCATTGTCTTTTTTGATTTTAGTTGCTATAAATCCACATGTATCTGAAAATAAGATTGCAACCCCTCTTGACACAACCACAAGAGTCTTGGAAGTCATCAAAAAATACAGTACTGTCTCAGGATATAAAATCAATGTCCACAAGTCAGTTGTCTTTGTATATGCCAACAACAGCCAAGATGAGAGGTTAATTAAGGACACAACTCCCTTCACTATAGCCCCAAAGAAAATGAAATACTTAGAAATATATCTAACAAAAGAGGTGAAGGACCTCTATAAAGAAAATTATGAAACCCTAAGAAAGGAAATAGCAGAGGACTTTAACAAATGGAAGAACATACAAAGCTCATGGCTGGGGAGAGAATCAACATTGTTAAAATGTTTCTACTTTCCAGAGCAATTTACCAATTCAATGACATCCCTACTAAAATACCAACATCCTACTTTCAAGACTTGGAAAAAATGATTCTGTGTTTTGTATTAAACCAGAAAAAAACCTGTATAGCTAAGGCAGTTCTTAGTAATTAAAACAAAGCTGGGGGTAATACTATACCAGATTTTAGGCTGTATTACAAGGCCATAGTGGTCAAGACAGCATGGTACTGGCACAAAAATAGAGACATAGACATTTGGAATCAAATAGAAAACCTGGAAATGTAACCAACAACTTATAGCCACCTAATCTTTGATAAACCAAATAAGAGCATTCACTGGGGGAAAGACTCCTTATTCAATAAATGGTGCTGGGAGAATTGGATATCCAACATGTAAAGCACAGAAACTGGACCCGCACCTTTCTCCACTCACAAAAATTGATTCAAGATGGATAAAGGACATAAATTTAAGGCATGAAATGATAAAAATCCTCAAAGAAAGAATTGGAAAGTTTTTTTCACAAGATGGCGCCAAAAGCAAAAAAGAAAGCTCCTGTCCCTCCCAAAGCCGAAGCCAAAGCAAAGGCATTGAAGGCCAAGAAGGCAGTGCTAAAAGGCATCCACAGCCACAAAAAAAAGAAGATCCGTATATCACCTACCTTCCGGCAGCCAAAGACCCTGAGGCTCCAGAGGCAGCCCAAATATCCTCAGAAGAGCACCCCCAGGAGAAACAAGCCTGACCACTATGCCATCATCAAGTTCTCCAGACCACTGAGTCTGCCACGAAGAAGATAGAAGACAACAACACACTCGTGACAAAGCACCAGAACAAACAGGCTGTGAAGAAGCTTTATGACATTGATGTGGCCAAGATCAACACCCTGATCAGGCCTGGTGGCAAGAAGAAAGCATATGTTCGACTGGCTCCTGATTATGATGCTTTGGATGTTGTCAACAAAATTGGGATCATCTAAACCATGTCCAGCCGGCTAATTCAAAATATATAACTTTTCACTGCAAAAAAAAGAAATGGAAAAACACTGGAAGATATTGGCCTGGGGAAAAACTTTATGAGGAAGACTGCCATGGCAATAGCGACAACAGCAGTAATAAACAAATGGGATTTAATTAAACTGAAAAGCTTCTGTACGGCCAAGGAGACAACAATCAAAGCAAATAGACAACCTACCCCATGGGAAAGGATATTTACATATTTTGAATCAGACAAAAGCTTTATAAGCAGATCTATCTAGAACTTCAGTTAATCCACAAGAAAAAACCCAACCATCCCATACATCAATGGGGAAGAGAGATGAATAGAATCTTCTCTAAAGATGACAGATGAATGGCCAGTAAAAACTTGAAAAAATTCTCATCATCCCTAAGTATTAGAGAAACTCAAATTAAAACCACCCTGAGATACCATCTAACTCCAGAGAGAATGGCCTAAATCACAAAATCTCAAAATTGCAAATGCTGGCACCGATGCGGAGAGAAAGAAACACTTTTACACTGCTGGTGGGACTGTAAACTAATATAACCTTTTTGGAAGGAAGTATGGAGAAACCTCAAGAACTTAACCTAGACCTCCCATTTGATCCTGCAATTCCGTTACTGGGCATCTATCCAAAAGAAAAAAAAAAACTTTTATCATAAAGACATTTGCACTAAGCTCTTTATCACAGCCCAATTTACAATTGCTAAAATGTGGAAACAGCCTAAATGTTCTTCAGACCAGGAATGGATTGGTGAGCTGTGGTATATGTATACCATGGAATATTATTCAGCCATCAAAAAAATGGAGATTTTGCAGCATTTGTTCTAACATGGATGGAGGTGGAGCACATTATTCTTAGGGAAGCATCACAGAAATGGAGAAGTATGAATCCTATGTATTTAACTTTGACATGAGGACAATTAATGACTTGGTGGAGCCTGGGGGAAGGGGAGACAGAGAAGGTGGGAGGGGGTGAGGGCAAGGAAAAGAAGAAAAGAAAAGAAAATAGTGACTAATTCTCACATAAATTGTATTTAGTTTTGACCAAAGTACATTACTTAAACATCAATTTCTAATTCAACTTGTTAATATGTTGTTTAGGATATTGCATCCTCATTTATAAGTGAAACATTTTGTAATTTCCCCTTTATAAGAATATATTTTCTCCAATTTTAATGTCAAGTGTATCCAGATTAAGTAGAATGATTTTGAAGTATTTCTTCTTTTTCTATTCTCTATAAGATTTGGCATGATCTGTTTTTTTTTGTTTGTTTGTTTGTTTTGTGGAGACAGAGTCTCACTCTATTGCCCTTGGTAGAGTGCTGTGGAGTCACAGCTCACAGCAACCTCCAGCTCTTGGGCTTAAGCGACTCTCTTGCCTCAGCCTCCCAAGTAGCTGGGACTACATTAGCCCGCCACAGCGCCGGGCTAATTTTTGATGCAGTTCAGCCGAGGCCGGGTTTGAACCCGCAGCCTTTGGTATATGGGGTTGGTGCCCTACTCGCTGAGCCACAGGTGCCACCCACATGATCTGTTTTTTTGAAATTATCTTTTACTTTTATTTATAAATATTAGTTTATATTTGAGACTTTGGAAAAAAATAAGAAGTTAACTGATGACTCCATACTGAGCCTCAGAGTCAAAACATTCTATAATAGACATACTGTTATCTGACAATGTGAATGTTACTTTCTTTGCATTATAATTATTATTATTACTTAATATTTTGATGCAGCAATGATCTAATTTCTTTTCTGATGTATTTATCTTTGTTCATTCTTTGCGAGGTTTTTATTTCTAGTCCTTATCTTAAACATTGTTGTTATTAAATTTTAAGCCTTTTTAATTCTGTGAAGGCAAAAAGTGGAAACCTAATAAACACATGTATATGTAAAAAAAAAAAAAAAAGAAAGAAGAAAGAAAGAAATTGCTTCAAAGAGACTGACATTTTTGCTCTTTCCAAAATTGTCATTTCACATTGCTTTTATTTTGTAGGACCTTCAACACAGAGACACAGACACCTGTGGCTGCACATTTGGGTAAACTTTACTTTTTGCTGGAATGAAGTGCTTCACACTTCATTTACCTAGTTCTTCATGGGTTGGATTTTAGCCAATCTGTCAATGAGAGGTTGTTGAGGAACAACTTTAAAGATGTATCACAAGAAATAGAGTATGTGCTTTTCGTCAGTATAAACAGGCCTCCGAGTGCTTGGTCTCAATTCCACAAATGCTTAGAAATTGTATCCCTTGTAAAGAAAGGGAGAATAGATACACAGGTTGTTAGATCACCCCTTCTCTGACCTACTAATTCCTTTAGAGCAAGGACTATGTTATATTCATCTCCACAAATCCAGATCCTGGCAAAGTCCCTGGCACAGAGGAGACACTTAACTAAGCCAAACATTCAACCAGAATTGGTCCAAAATATGGGTTTAGGGGTGGCAGAAAATCTGCAAGGGATAGAAAACAGCAGCCTCCCACAGAGGAACCTGAGTGGTAGAAATGAAATAACATGGGGATTGATAGTATTTGAGAGAGTCAAGTTACTGAAAACACATATAACTTTGCCTAATGACTCAGTTTGAGGACTATGCTAATTTGAATATATATTAATATATTCTGCTTTGCTTATAACAACAACAAGAAAGACACACCTTATAGTTATCATATTTGATAGTGACACATCAAATATGTGTCACCCTCTTCCCTATAAACCAAATGAAGATATAATTCCAATTCTCTCCTCCTTTGGTTGATGTTTTTCCTACTCTTTTCCCCATTTAGAACATATCTGTGATTCTGTAAAATCTTTCCATCCCTTCCTTATTACCTAAACATACAAAACATTCATATATGCAAGTATTATGGTAGGTATAATGATTTCAAATGTTGCAAGCTCAAGGAAAACTCAAAAATTCCCAACTTGCTAGCACAACATACTTAAGTCAAGAATATCCTGGAGGAGTGGAGCAAGATGGCTAAATGGAAACCTCCAGCAATCATCCCTCCGCATGACCACCAAATTCAACAACTGTTCACACAGGTAAGCACCTTCAGAAGAACCAAAAATCAGGTGAGAAATCATACCACCTGGTTTTAATATTATATTAAGGGAAGAAGCACTGAAGAAGGCAGAAAAGACAATCTTGCTTTTCCTATGCCACCCCTCCCTCATCCCCCACCAGTGCTGAGTAGAGAGGGAATTTGTATGCCAGAGGAGAGAGAGTAAAGTGATTGTGGGGCTTTGCACTAAAACTCAGGGCTGCTCTGGAATAGGGGAACATAGCACAGGGCAGAATTCTGCCTGTGTTCACAAAGGGAGCATTTAGATAAGCCTGGCCACAGAGGAATCCTTTGCCCTGAAATCTAAGTTCCAGTTAGCCCCACAACCACCTGACGAGAAACAGTCTCAGGCTTGGGCTAAGTTTGTTTGCAAGGCAGTGGGGTCACAAGGCTGCAGTCCTTAGGCAGTTCCTGTAGCTGTTTTAGTTTGAAGACAATGTGCTTGGGGTGCACGTGATCCAATGCAGTTGGGCCACTGCCTCTGTTACCCACCACCACCGCCATAACTACAGGCAGTGTGGCTCAGGGGGTCTTATTCCACTAAGGGAAGGGAGAGGGAAAAGTTTAGAGGACTTTGTTTTGCAGCATGAGTATCAGCTCACCTGCAGTAAAATAAAGTACCAAGGAGAATCTCGAAGAGCCTGAATCCAGGTCTTAGTTCCTGGGAAGCATTTCTAGACCCACCAGAGGGCCAGAAGGACATGTACCACCTTGAAGGGAAGGATCCAGTCCTGGCAGGATTTACCACCTACTGACTAAAGAGCCCATTAAATCAGAGGTAGCCACTCAACAGTCACCACTGGCTTTGGGTGAGACCGGGCTGTCTTCAGGTATGACTTGGTGCTTGATAAACAAATTCAGTAAATTTGCAGGACACAAAAATCAACATACAAAAATCAATACCTTTTCTGTCTGCCAACAGCATATAATCTGAAAAAGAAAGTAATCCCATTTGCAGTAGTTGCAAACAAATAAAAATACCTCGGAATAAACTTAACCAAGAAGTGAAAGATCTCTATGATTAAAAACTATAAAACATTGATGAAAGAAATTGAAGAGGAAACAAAAATCAAAAGCTAGTCCATGCTCATGGATGGGAAGAATCAATATAGTTAAAATGTACATACTTCCCAAAGTCATCTACAGATTCAATGAACGCCCCCAGCAAAATATCAATGTCAGTCTTCACAGAAATAGAAAAAGCAATGCTAAAATTCATATGGAACCGCAAAAGGCCCCAAATAGCCAAAGCCATCCTGAGCATAAAGAATAAAACGGGAAGAATCACATTATCTGACTTCAAATTATACTACAGAGTTATAGTAACCAAATCAGCATGGCAATGGCATAAAAACAGACACACAGACCAATGGAACAGAACAGAGAACCCAGAAATAAATCTACAGTGAACTTATCTTTGACAAAAGTGCCAAAACATACAGTGGGAACAGAAGAGTCTCTTCAGTAAATGAGGGTGGGAAAATTGGATATCCATGTGCAGAAGGATGAAATTAGACCTTATCTCTTGCCAAAATCAAATCAAGATGGATTGAAGACTTAAATCTGAGACCTGAAACTATAAAAATATTAAAAGAAAACATTGGGGAAATGCTTAAGGGCATTGGTCTAAACAATATATCTTAGATAAAGATATCTAAGCACAGGCAACCAAAGCAAAATTGGACAAATGGAATCACAGCAAGCTAAAAATCTTCTACACAGCAAAGGAAACAATGAACAAAGAGAAGAGACAATCCACAGAATGGGAGAAATATTTGCAAGCTATTCATCTGTCAAGGGATTAATAACTAGAGTATATAAGAAGTGCCAACAAATCAATAGGAAAAAATCAAATTTTCTGATTAAAAATGGGCAAAGGCTCTGAATAGACATTTCTCAAAAGAAGACACATAGACAGCCATCAGGTATATGAAAAATGCTCAACATCATTAGCCATCAGAGAAATGCAAATCAAAACTACAATGAGATATCATGTCACCCCAGTTAAAATGGCTTTTGTCAAAAAGGCAATAATGAATGCTACAATTGAGTAGCAATGGGAATGTAAATTAGCACAGCCACTATGGAGACTAGTATGGAGGTTCCTCAGAAAACTAGAAATAGAACTCTAGTATGACCTAGCAATCTTACTGCTGGGAATAAATCCAGGAAAATATACAGGAGAATTCTGTATATTAAAAAGTTATCTGCACTCCCATATTTATTTGTAGCATTATTCAGAATAACCAAGATTTGGAATCAATCTAAGTGTCCATGAATGGATGAATAGATAAGGAAACTGTGGTATATATGCACAATAGAATATTAAATAGTGAAGAATTGTGGGAAGATGACTGACTGGTAGCAACCCTTGGCAGAGGCTCCTGAGCAGAAGAGGAAAAACTGGACAAAATCAGATTCTATGAAGCCCAATGTGGGGAGGTGAACCAAGAAAGAAATTCAGCAAGCTGTAACTCCAAAGGAAGAGCATTCAAGAAAACACATTACAGGTACAAAGCCTATCCACTAGAGGACAGGAGACACCTCCCCCAGGCAGGGAACAAAAGACCTCTCATTTTACATCACTGGAGAGAGCCGCTAAACTCCAGGTCTCTTTCTCCAGGGAGGTCCCACTTATGAACCTATTGAACAGCTATTTTCCCCTACAAGTCCAAACTCCCAGTCCACCCTTTCTCCCTTGCATGGTGGTCTGAAGTTCTGCCCCCTGCAGAGCACAGAGTGTTTGGTCTTTGTCCTGAGAGATCTGGGCATAGTGTGGACTGCCAACCATCAGGACAGAATCTGTGACTAATGGGGAAGAAATAAGGTGTGCAAAGAAAGGAACATTTGGCAGGAGAAGGAGCAGTACCCTGGTTATGACTATGCCCTGCCAGAGGTGGTGTTGACCCTCAGTTCAGTCTGTGTCTGGCAGGAATGGGTACAGAACCTCTGGCTCTGATTGTACCCAGAGTAGGAGAGTTTTTGCCCTGTGTGGACTGAGCTCAGCAGAGAGGGTTGGTCTCCAGCCCCTGCTGGGCCTGTGAGCAGAGGCTTGCTAGGAGTGGACTGAGACCTGAGAGCAAGGGTGTGGTCCCCTGATTCCAACCGAACCCTTGAGTAGTGGCTTGCTGGATGTGAACCAAAGACTAGCCCCTATCTTCAGAGGGGCTGGTGAGCAAAGGATTACTGGGTGAGGACTGAGACCTACAGGTGGGGTGCAGTGCCCTGACTCTAACAGAGCCTGTGAACAGAGGCTTGCCAGGCAGTGGACTCAGACTGGCAGGCAGGGGCATGGTCTCCTGACTCCAACTGGTCAGGCAAGCAGAGGCTAGCTGAATGTGGACTGTTACTGGAGGGCAGGGCCTGGTGCCCTGCCTCCAACAGAGCCTGCAAACATAGACTTGCCGGGCAGTGGACTGAGACTGGCAGGTGGGGCTGTGGTCCTCTGACTCCAACTGGTCTGACAAGCAGAGGTTAGTTGGGTGTGGACTGAGAACAGAGGACAGGGCCCGGTGCCCTAACTCCAACATAGCCTGCAAACAGAGGTTTGCCAGGCAGTGGACTGAGACTGGCAGGTGGGGGCATGGTACACTGACTCCGCCTGGTCTGGCAAGGAGAGGCTAGCTGGGTGTGGACTGAGACAGGTGGGCAGGCTCCAACTGGGCCTGTAAACAGAGAAGTGGATGACACTGTGGACTGAGTCTGGTGGGCAGGAGTGTGGATCCCTGGCTCCAATTGTGCTATCAGAGACCCTTGAATCCCTCTCTGTTGAGCAGGGTTTGCACTGCCTGAGACAACTTAATTGGAACCTGTGTCTGGGGCTGTCCACTTAGGGACATTCTGAGCTTGACCTTCGAAATTCTGTAGCAGAAAAGAACTGAAGGGTGGGGACTGGGCACCACAGCTGTTTCTATCTCTTCACAGTCGAGATTTAAACCTAAGACTGTGGTTTCTTAGGAGAGGATAGAGTTCGGATGATAACAAAACAGAGCTAGCTTGCACTATCTCACTAAGTAGGTCCTCAGAGTCTCCAGCCAAAACTCTGAAAGGGGCCTTTGTAAGGTTGTAGGAGATAAGCCACAATTACAAAGCCTAGCACTTTGGTAAGGGGCTATCTCTACTACCTGGGAACTCCAATTCAATCTCATCTTACCAGTTCTAATAACCATGAAAAAGAAACATGGTACAGACCCACCAGAAGAACTCTGGCAACATGAATAACCAGAATAGATTAACCACACAATCCCCCCCAAGGAATGACAAAAGACATACAACTGAAGATGCCATGCATAGATAAATGGCAGCAATGTCAGAAATCGAATTCAGAACATGGATTGCAAATAAGATAAACAGAATGAAAGAAAAGATAGAAAGTGAATTCCAAAGCCAAAGAGTAGTTCTAAAGTTGTTCTCAAAAAAGAACAATTGTTTCTCAAAAAAGTTAATGAATTCAAAGCCCAAGTCACCAAAGATATGGACATAATGAGAAAAGAAATAGCAGAGCTCAAGGAAAAAAGTTAGTTGAGGATCTCCAAAATACAGTAGAAGGCCTCAGTAATAGAGTTGACTAGGCAGAAGAAAGGATCTCTGAAACTGAAGACAAAGCTTTTGAACGTTCCCAAACATTCAAAGAGCCAGAAGACAGAAAAATGGAGAGTAAAAACTAATCATTCCCTGAGAAAGTTATAGGATCATTGCAAAAGATCAAACATTCATCTTATAGAAATTCCCAAAGGAGAAGAGGATGGTGGGCGGTGCCTGTGGCTCAGTGGGTAGGACCCTAGCCCCATATAACAAGGGTGGTGGGACCCTAGCCCCATATAACAGCTCCAGCTAAACTGTAACAAAAATATAGCCAGACATTGTGGTGGATGCCTGTAGTTCCAGCTACTCCAAAGGCTAAGGCAAGAGAATCACCTAAGCCCAGGAGTTAGAGATTGCTGCCAGCTGTGACACCACAGCACTCTACTGAGGGCAATAAAGTGAGACTCTGTCTCTAAAAAAAAAAAAAAAAAAAAAAAAAAAGGATGGTCCTAAAGGTACAGATGCTCTACTCCAAGAGATTTTGGAGGAGAATTTCTCAAGCATGGCAAGAGATACAGAACTTCAGATAGCAGACAGTTTCAGAACCCCAGCAAGACTCAATCCAAATAAAGCATCTCTTAGACACATTGTGATCAATTTTTCCAAAGTTAAAATGAAGGAGAAAATTCTGCAAGCGGCCAGATGTAAGAAAAGCATCACATACAAAGGGAGAAGTATCAGAATGACTACAGATCTCTCAGCCAAAATGTTTCAAGCCAGAAGAAGATGGTCATCAACCTTCAATCTCCTGGAAAAAAAAAAAAAACTTCCAGCCCAGGATCCTCTATCCAGCTAAACTGGATAAACCAGTTTCATTTGTGATGGAAAAATCAAATACTTTAATGACATAGACATTTTGAAGAAATTTGCCGTAACTAAACCAGCTCTCCAGGATATTCTCAGACCCATCCTCCACAATGACCAGTGCAATGCTCTACCTCCAAGGTAAACTCACCCAGAAATTTTTGAACAAAACCCAACTTCCACAGTGGTGAAAAGATTAAAAATGTCCACTGGACATCTGAAAATCATGACACCCAAAACACAACCAGGCTTGTCAATTCTCTCAATGTGAATGTTTTAAACAGTCCTCTAAAGAGGCACAGGCTAGCTGACTGGATACATAAACTCAGACCAGATATCTGCTGTATACAAGAATCTTACCTTACCTTAAAGGATAAAAATAGACTCAAGGTGAAGGGATGGACTTGTATAATACAGACAAATGGAAACCAGAAAAAAGCAGGGATTGCAATTTTAGTAGCAGATACAATTGGCTTTAAACCAACAAAGATAAAGAAAGATAAGGAAGATGACTACATATTTGTCAAGGGAAACACCCAACATGAAGAGATTTTGATAATTAACATTTATGTACCCTACCAATTGAATGCTCCTTAATTCATAAAGCAGACCCTAATGGATATGAACAATTTGTTATCTTCCTGCACTATAATACTTGGAGATTTTAATACCTCTTTGACAATTTTGGATAGATCCTCCAAGAAGAAACTAAACAAAGAAATATTAGACTTAAACATGACCCTAGAACAAATGGACTTTACAGACTGTTACAGAACATTTCACCCTAATAAAACTGAATATACATTCTTCTCAGCAGCCCATGGGTCATTCTCCAAAATAGATCATATCCTACGACACAAGTCTAACCTCAGCAAATTTAAAAGTATAGAAATTATTCCTTGTATCTTCTTATCCCACCATGGAATAAAAGTTAAACTCAATAAAAATTAAACCTAACCTCAGCAAATTTAAAAGTATAGAAATTATTCCTTGTATCTTCTTAGCGCATCATGGAATAAAAGTTCAACTCAATAAAAGTTAAACTCAATAGCAACAGGAATCTTCATAATCAAACAAAGTCCTGGAAGCTAAATAATCTTAGACTGAATGATAGCTGGGTCAAAGACAAGATTAAGAAGGAAGTCACCAAATTTTTAGAACAAAATGATAATAAAGACACAAATTATCAAAACCTGTGGGATACTGCAAAGGCAATCCTAAGAGGGAAATTTATAGCATTGGAAACCTTCATCAAGAAAACAGAAAGGGAGGATGCCAACAACTTAATGGATCATCTCAAGCAACTGGAAAAGGAAGACCATTGCAACCCCAAACCCAGCAGAAGAAAAGAAATAACCAAAATTAGGGCAGAATTAAATGAAATTGAAAACAAAAGAATCATTTAGAAGATCGACTAACAAAAAGTTGGTTTTTTGAAAAGATTAACAAAATGGATAAACCTTTGGCCAACCTAACCAGAAATAGAAAAGTAAAATCTCTAATATCGTCTGTCAGAACTGATTAAGGAGAAATAACAACAGACACTTCAGAAATTCAAAAAATTCTCAGTGATTACTACAAAAATCTCTATTCACAGAAATATGAAAATCCAAAGGAAATGGACCAATACCTAGAAGCACGCCACCTTACTAGACTCAACCAGAAAGAATTAGAAATCTTGAATAGGGCCCCCTCCCGACAGCCTCCGGGGTGCGCGCGGCTCCCCTTCTGGCGTGTGAGGCGGTGACTATGGGAGCGGCGCGGGCGGCGCCGGGAGGCAGCTGACGGGCCTGCGGCTTCGCTTTATGGCCGCTGTCCTGCCCCGCTGTGGCTCTGTGGGGAGCGGGGGAAGCCTCAGCGGCCAGGAGCTGGAGTCAGCGAGCTGAGCTGTGACCTGTGCACGGCGCCGCTGAGGCGCAGCATGTGAAGTGGCGACTGCTCCAGTGCGGGCGAGATTCTCAGCCCGCCCTGATGGCTACCACGGCTGAGCTTTTCGAGGAACCTTTTGTGGCAGATGTATATTGAACGTCTTGTATGGAGAACCCCAGGAGGAGGCTCTAGAGGAGGACCTGAAGCTTTTGATCCTAAAAGATTATTAGAAGAATTTGTAAATCATATTCAAGAACTTCAGATAATGGATGAAAGGATTCAAAAGAAAGTAGAGAAGCTAGAGCAACAATGTCAGAAAGAAGCCAAAGAATTTGCAAAGAAGGTACAAGAGCTTCAGAAA
>CAUYON010133979.1:0-49852 GCA_963573935.1 Arctocebus calabarensis
CCGCCAAACAACAATGACGGCTGCAACCAAAAAATGGCTGGGCGTTGTGGTGGGCGCCTGTGGTCCCAGCTACTTGGGAGGCAGAGGCAGGAGACTCCCTTGAGCCCAGGAATTGGAGGTTGCTGTGAGCTGTGATGCCACAGCACTCTACCCAGGGCGACAGCTTGAGGCTCTGTCTCAAAAAAATAAAAAGGTTAAATGTGAAAGATGAAAGTGCTGGTACCACCCTTTCCCCTTCTCCCTGCCTCAACTGAGAAAGACATGTCTGAAACTGTGGCAGCCATTTTTTAATAATAAGTATGAGGGAAAACAGCCAACACAATAATGCTAAGGATCTGAGCGGGCCCACGAAGTGTGCCTTATTCCTTGTCCAGGTCTGAACACATTGAAAAATCAAACAGCAGACCAGGAAACAGAATCAAAATGTCACCTATATTGCGGGTAAAGATAGTGTATAGGACACAGTCTAACACAGAAGCCTGCTGACTCTCTACCCTAAAATGACAGTCTGCCCTCTGCTTCCCCTTCACGTGCTCCCCCTACCCCTGCAGCACCAACTCTTTTCAGAATCAATGCAGATTCTGCCACCAGAAACCCCTGAATGAATTACAACAGAGCATTAACTCCACTTCCAGTTAAAAGCTGAGAGTTCAGCTTTTGTCTTTAAAGCTGAGAGTTCGTTCTCACTTTTATTGTTCATCCTATATAGTTCCTAGTGTGTCTTACATAGCCTATCAGAGATCCTGCAATCAGACTGCATGAGAATATTGGAATTCTTCAGTAATAAAATGCTGAATGGTTGTTGCCCCAGATATAAGACACAAACTGGCCCACCGTCAAATTCCCAGGGTAATAAGATTTTCTCTTAGCAGGTTAAAATTCAAAAGAATTTAAAGTACAAAATCGAATTCTCTTGTCCTTGTGTGTTGAAGTTCAAAGGGATTAAAGTTCACACCACATGGTCCTGGCTGTTCATTCAGCTCAGCCTCAGCCACAGCTCCACAGCCTCTGCCGCCTGGTTGGAGTGTCCTTCAGTGAGGACAGCTTGAGCTACCTCCCCTGGACTCAGTGAGTATTGCTTCTCCAGGACTCCAGAGGGGAATTATTACTAAATCAAGTCTCTGGTACACCACACTTTTCAATTATTATTATTATATTTTTGAGACAGAGTCACCCTCAGTAGAGCGCTGTGGTGTCACAGCTCACAGCAACCTCAAACTCTTGGGCTTAAGCAATTCTCTTGCCTCAGTCTCCCAAGTAGCTGGGACTACAGGCGCCTGCCACAGTGCCTGGCTATTTTTAGAGACGAGGTCTCACTCTGGTTCAGGTGGTCTTGAACCTGTGAGCTCAGGCAATCCACCTGTCTTGGCCTCCCAGAGTGCTAGGATTACAGGCATGCACCACCGCACCTGGCCCCTATTTTTCTTTTCTTTTCTTTTTTCCTTTTTTTGGAGACAGAGTCTCACTCTGTTGCCTAGGCAAGAGCTCCATGGTGTCATCCCAGCTTGCAACAACCTTAGACTCTGGATCCAAATGGTCGGTTCTCCTGCCTCAACCTTCCAAGTAACTGGGACTATAGGCACCCACCACCACGATGCCCGATAATTTTTTCTATTTTTTCAGTCCCACTCTTGCTCAGCCTGGTCTCAAACTCCTGAACTCAAGCAATCCATTCACCTCAGCCCCCCCAAATGCTTGAATTACAGGCATGAGACACTGTGTCCAGCCAAAACAACACAAATTAATAAAGGAAACTTGAAATCTGGTGAGCTGTATCCGTAAAGATTTTCTTGGTTGCAAATAACAGAACCCAACTTGCACTAGTTTAAAAAGAAAAGGGAACCTATTGGTAGAACACTGGATACCCCATGGAATCCAAGCCTTCAAAATGGCCGGCCCCAGGCAGCTGTGAAGGCCTCTGCAGAGGAAGGCTACAAAGTCCCTCTAGAATTTCACCACTGAAGTGACTCTGCTCTAGGGACTCCCTGATCCTGTGTCTCCTGGTTCAATATTCCAGGTCCTTCCAGAAGATAGGATTTGGTTGACCTGAACTGAGCCAGGTCTCCTCCCCCAAACCAGTTACCTGCCTTGAAAAGAGTTAAAGAGCACAGACTTGAGTGTTGGGCCCAACTGCTATGATGAGGGGGGTAGTTTTTAGGCAAGGAGCAGTTGTGAGCTGAGCACCACCCAGACAGCTCCCTACCTCACAGCCCATCAAAAGCCATGTCGCTTGACACATCAACTCAAGAGAGCTCTGGCCCACAAGCAGCCAACCTTTGTGCCCTCCACCATGGTACCTTGTTCCTATGGCTTGCAATGTTATGACCAGAAAGAAGACAGTCTTTTAAGGGGACAACCATGATGACACCCAGAGCTCAGAAGATGATGTAAAACACATCTTTAACTTTTCACTTAATAGAGCCCTTCTGTGCAGACAAAGGCAGCCTTAGCTGGGAAGCCCAAGTCCTGGGAGGACTGGCTCCCTCTCTTCTCTTTTCTACTCCTCTACCCCTATCTACCTCACCCTATCCCCCCTTTTTTTTTTTTTTTGAGACAGAGCCTCAAGCTGTCACCCTGGATAGAGTGCTGTGGCATCACAGCTCACACCAACCTCCAATTCCTGGGCTCAAGCGAGTCTCCTGCCTCTGCCTCCCAAGTAGCTGGGACTACAGGCGCCCACCACAACGCCTGGCCATTTTTTGGTTGTAGCTGTCATTGTTGTTTGGCGGGCCCGTGCTGGATTCGAACCTGCCCGCTCAGGTGTATGTGGCTGGTGCCTTAGCCCGCTGAGCCACAGATGCCGAGCCACCCTATCCCCTTTAACCTACCCCCAGGCCCCAGATTCTGGGGTCCATTCTGGTAGAGCCCTTTGTGGACCATTCTTTGAGACTGAATCATCTCAGTGGCAGATGGAGCTTCCTTATAGCACTTTAAGTTTAGATAACTTTAGGTCTTTCAGATTCTTCAGAGTAAAACATCTAAAGACAAACAGGCCTTTTATCCTACTAATTCAAATCACCTTCCAGAATTCCTTTTTGTTCTAAGAGACCCTCTCCCCAGAGAGGGTGAAGATGAACTAAGGGGGAGGGGGGAGTTTCCGAGCACATATAACTCTTTTCATCCATTCTTCAAGTCTGTCTGTGTGTGTGTGTGTGTTATGACTCCTAGTTGCTATCTGTAACTGCTCAGAAACACAAATGCAATCTCAGTGCTGGGAGAGGTGACTAATGGCAGCATGTGTCACTCCACCCAGAAGCCTCTAAATTATGAGACTAGAAGGAAAATGTCACTCAGGAGCCATTACGCCCTACAAAAAAGCTGAGGGAAAAACACTAATCAGTATTGGAGAGGAGGTGGGCAGGGGGTGTAGGGTGGGAGGGATCTCTTAGTCAGCTGTCCAGGTCCTGTACTAGAAGAAGCAACTTCTGGAATGCGACATAGGAAGTTCTATCCAAACTGGTGGGTGATGGCTTCAAGATGAATAATAGCTATATTTGAGCTTCTCTTAAACATAGAAAATCATGCTATAAGAAGCAGTTTTTAATCTGAGCTTTACTCTGTGCCAAGTGAAGCCATTTAAAGATTTTAAAAAAACATTAAGCCTGTCAAAGCAGAGCTGCCCTATTGGTGACAACAGGAATAGATGAGGTGATATAACTGGGCAGGCCTCTGACTCCAAACCTGATTTGGATTTAGCATGGAAAGTCACCTTGGGTGAGGGAAGGTGAAGTGATGGGATAGGCGCCATATAGTTAGATGTGGGTTATCCCACCCAGTTTTACATGGTGAGTTGTGCATTATTAAAATTAACTAGATAAAAGTAAGTTACAAAGGAGAATAAGCAGGAGACTCAGTAAGCCCTTAATATCTTTTAAATGATATTTTTGAAAATGTTTAGAAAATATTAGATTTGCAGAAAGGTAAATATCTGTGTTATCCTATTATATTTTGGGTGTGGAAATTATGTTTCTCCCACTAGCCCTCCAAATCCCAGAGGTAACCTCAGTTAAGTTTGGGGTGGGTACTTCCTAATTTATGAAGTAACAATATAACAGGGTATGCTTTAGCTTTTTCAGCTTCCCATCCTGATTCACTTTGGTAAAATATCCCTTTAAATATCCTCAAAAGTGTTTACTCACATACAGTTGCCATGGTGTGAGGCTAAGTGACAATCAATGCAAGGCAAATGGACTCAGATCCTAGAATTCCCACAAGCTTGCAATTTAAGAATATTAGGACTTGGAAGCATGAGTTATTAAATAAATACAAGTATACAAGTGTAATAAAAGTGGTTTTTATCCCAAATGTATAAACAAAGCAGGCTCGGCGCCTGTGGCTCAAAGGGCTAAGGCGCCAGCCACGTACACCTGAGCTGACGGGTTCAAATCCAGCCTGGGCCCGCCAAACAACAATGACGGCTGCAACCAAAAAATGGCCGGGTGTTGTGGCAGGCGCCTGTAGTTCCAGCTACTTGGGAGGCAGAGGCAGGTGACTGGCTTAAGCCCAGGAATTGGAGGTTGCTATGAGCTGTGATGTCACAGCATTCTCTCCAGGGTGACAGCTTGAGGCTCTGTCTCAAAAAAAACCACAAAGCAATCTTAAGCAAGAAGAACAAAGGTGGAGGCATGACACTTCTTGATTTGAAAATGTATTAAAAAGTTACAAGAATCAAAACAATATGATACTGGCATAAAAACAGACATATAAAGTAATAGAACCCAATAGGAAGCCCACAAATATTCCATGCATCTATGATCACTCATCTTTGACTGGTGTACCAAAAATGCAATGGGAAAGAGAGAACTTCTTTAGTAAATGATGCTAGGAAATGTAGATATCCACATGCAAAAAATGAAATCGGATATTCATACCATATATAAAAATCAACTCAAAATAAAAAAATTAAATGTAAGAACTGAAACCATAAAACTACTAGAAAAAAAATAGGGAAAAAGCTTCTTGATGTTGGTCTGGGCCATGATTTTCTGGATGTGACACATAAAGCACAGGCTACAGAAGCAAAAATAGACAAATGTGTTTGTATCAAAATAATAACTTCTGCAAAGGAAACAATTGACAGAGTGAAAAGGCAGCCTACAGAATGGGGGAAAACAATTGCAGATCATATTTCTGAAAAGTGGTTAGTATGCAAAATATATAAGGAACACATACAACTCAAAAGCAAAAAACCCAAATAGCCCAATTTAAAAATGGGCAAAGGACCTGAACAGACACTTCTCATTCAGAAGATAAACAAATGACCAACAGGTACCATATAGGAAAAGATGTTCAACATTACTAGTCACAGGGAAATACAAATCACAATGAGATACCAACTCATGCATATTAGGATGGCTATTCTTGAAAAGAAAAAAGATAACAAGTGTTGGTGAAGTTCCTAAGAAAAGGGAGCTCTTGTACACTGCTGTTGGGAATGTAAATTGGTACAGTCATTATGGAAAACAGTATGGCCATTCCTCAAAAAATTAAAACTAGAACTACTTTATGATCCAGCAATCTTACTTGTGGGTATATTTGCAAAAGAAATGAAGTCATTACCTCAAAGAGATATCTGCTCTACCGTTTTCATTGCCACATTATTCACAATAACCAAAACATGGAAACAACTAAATATTTATTGACAGATGATTGGATAAAATGGAAAATGTGATATATAGATATAGATCTATCTATAATGTGGAGTGCATGCACACAAACACACCCTCATACATATATAATTCAGCTTTTTTTTTGAAACAGAGTCTCACTTTGTTGCCCTCAGTAGAGTGCTGTGGCGTCATAGCTCACAGCAACCTCAGACTCTTGGGCTCAAGCAATTCTCTTGCCTCAGCCTCCCCAGTAGCGCCCACCACAATGCCCGGCTATTTTTTTATAGATGAGGTCTTGCTCTGACTCAGGCTCATCTTGAACCCATGAGCTCAGGCAGTCCACCCATCTTGGCCTCCCAAGTGCTAGGATTACAGGCATGAGCCACTGCGCCCAGCCTAATTCAGCCTTTAAAAAAAAGGAAATCGGGAGGTGCCTGTGGCTCAGTGAGTAGGGCACCAGCCCCATGTACCAAGGGTGATGGATTCAAACTGACCCCTGCCAAACTGCAACAAAAAAATAGCTGGGCGTTGTGGGGGGCACCTGTAGTCCCAGCTGCTCCAGAGGCTGAGGCTAGACAATCACCTAAGCCCAAGAGCTGGAGATTGCTGTGAGCTATGATTACACAGCACTCTACCGAGGGTGACAAAGTAAAACTCTGTCTCTAAAAAAAAAAAAAAAAAAAGAATGAAATCCTGTCATTTACAACAAGGTGGATGAACCTGGAGGACAATAGGCTAAGTGAAATAAACCAGAACAGAAAGACAAACATTGCGTGATGGTACTTATATATAGAATCTAAAATCATCAAACTCATAGAAGCAGAGAGTAGAATGGTGGTTTCCAGGGACTGCAGTAGAAGAGAAACTAGGGGGCATTGGTCAAAGGGTACAAAAATCCAGTTATGCAGGATGAATAAATTTTAGAGAACTAATCTGCCACATAGTGCCTATAGTTAATACTATTGTATTGTATTGTATTGTACTGTATTCTGGAAATTTGTTAAAAGGAAATCGTAAGATCTTAAGTGTTCTCACCCCCTCCCCCCAAAAAGAAAAGAAAATGTTAACTATGTAAGGTGCTGGGTATGTTAATTACATTGATTGTGTGATTATTTCAGTGTGTATGAATACCAAAACATCAAATTGTACACCTTAAATATATGCAGTTTTTGTCAGTTATACATCAATAAAGCTGAAAAAAAGGAATTTTCGAGCATGTTTCCTTGATTTAGTATTTGTGTGTATACAAATTATATATCAGCATTAGTTTTCTAATATATATTTATAAAACATACATAAATCTTTTAAAAACTAGATTTTAAATAATTACTGTGTGATGATATATTGGTAAGAGCAAAGTGATGAAAAAAATTTTATTATTTTTGAACATTTTAGATAGTTACCAGGGAATTCTACAATCATTAAGCAAATAGTAGCAAATTAACAAGGTTTCCTAGTATTACAATTTTTGTTTATAAATGTGATTTCTTTTTTTTTTTTTTTTTTTTGAGACAGAGCCTCAAGCTGTCACCCTAGATAGAGTGCTGTGGCATCACAGCTCACTATAAATGTGATTTCTAATTTGTTAAAAAAAAAAAAAATTCTGAAGGCCAGTGGTAGTGGCTCACACCTGTAATCCTAGCACTTTGGGAGGCCAAGGCAGAAGGATTGCTTGAGGTCAGGAGTTTGAGACCAGCCTGAGCAAGAGCAAGACCCTGTCTCTATAAAAAATAGAAAAAATTAGCAGGGCATGGTGGTGCACATCTGTAGTCTCAGCTACTTGGGAGGCTGAGATAGGAGGATTGTTTGAGTCCAGGAGTTTGAGGTCACAGTGAGCTAGGGCGATGTTGCTGCCCTCTAGCCTGGGCAACAGAGTTAGACCCTCTCTCAAAAGAAAAAAATAGTTTTGAAATGTACATTTGTAAATAATCAAAGAAAATGTTTATTATTCACTTTGCAGAATTGTAAATGTTTAATTAACTTTTTGTTGTGAAATATATCATATATAAGAGTATATAAAATAAACAGTTTAAAAGAAATAAAAAGAAGACTGCTTTCCTTTGGTTCAAGAAAAAAAAAGTAAAGGGCATTTAATGGGTGGTAAGTAACTGTGGGTTGTAGGGCCAGGAATAATCTGTAGTCCTCTGGCAAGTTGTCTTGACAAATGTGCATTGTATCTCGTGTGTACCAAGCCCCAGGCTGGGTGCAAGAAAGTGCAGAGGTCAACGAGAACTGGTGTCTGCCCTCAAGAAGTTTAGAGTCTAGTAGGGGGTTGTCTACACGAATCACAATTTTAGTTAAATAGAATTTAACTAAAGTTTAATAGCAGTGACAAAAAGAAGGTAGTAAGAGGACAGCGACAAGGGAAAGAAATAGTCTGCTTGAGAATTTGAGTCACATTGAGCTGGGATCTGGAAGAAAGGCTGGGAAGAGCCTCGTTGGAGAAGGCAGTGGCCAGGGACTTAGAGAAAAGAGACTTGAAGGCTTAGGAAGAGGCTTGGGTGAGAAAAAGCAAGAACAAAGGGCATGAGGAAGGCAGCATCTAAATCTAATTAACCCTGCTCTCCCTGGATTCTCCAGAAAGCCCAGTCCCTAAGGATAAGTGCCAGGAGAAGTGCCAGGAGGTGCTGGCTCAGGTGCTCTTGAGGGAAACAGGGAGTGTTGTGACCGTTCTGGACCCCCCACCTGGGGAGCTCATCTCTGGAGGCCAGGTCTACTGTGGGCATTGAGGCTCCCTGTGTGCACAGCAAAGCAGGGCCTGGTGAGCAGGCTGATAGGATGGCAATGAGGAAAGGAAAGACAGTGGAGGGGCGTGCTTAGGGACATGGGTCTGGAAACCAACTTCTTAAGTTTATATCCTAGATCTCCCACTTTCCAGCTCCTTAATCCTGGATCAAACAAAACTTAAACTCGCTGTTCCTCATCTGTAAAATGTGGAATATAAAATTATTTACCTCATAGAGCTGCGGTGAGCAGGAAATGAGTTGACAGATATAAAGTGCTAGCACAGAGTTAGCACTCATTGATAGTAGCTAGGATTATTCTCCAGGCTTTTGACCTGAGCACCTTCATCTCTCTGTCCCCACTGATCTTTTTTAAACATTCACTCCATTTTCATCCAAGGCCAATTCATTCAGTTCATCAAAATGTGCACTACTCAGGCCTGTGGGTTGGGGCTCAGTCTCTGTATGGATCCACTGATGCTTCTTGGCTCTGCATCAGAAATGGAACATGCCTCCAGCAGAGGCCCCTGCCTGGGGTACCAGCCATCGAGAAGCAGGTGAGCTTGGTCCAGAGGGGAGCCAAGGAAAACAGAGGAGCTCCCCGGGGACCCCATCTCCCAATTGAACAGTTTGGACACCACCACTCCCCTAATTCTTTAATTTTCTAAAATAAGGAGAGAGATGAAATATTTTCAACCACACGCTTCAGTCTTTCTCCTTCCCACCCCCACTTCCCATCTCCTCCAATCCCTCCCTCAAAGCTAACATCCCAAAAAAGAGTCTTGTCAGTCCTGCTGCTCTGGAGAAAGTCTCAGCCTTTGAAAATCAAGGAATACCATTCTTGAAAGCAGCGGGACTGCTGGGCAGCCCAGGAGCTCGGAGGCATAGGTGCTGGCAGCAGATAGCACACAGCCTGTATATGGAGCTGCCAGGAAAGCAACTGTTTCCAAGGTGAGCCCGCACAGCCTTTCAGGAAACTCAGAGCCTAGCAACTCAGAACCTAGCAACTGTAATTGAAGCTTGCCACACTCACCTCTCACCCTCCACCCTCTCCCCATCAGGCTCTTGATCTAAGCACAGGGCTGCTTTGAAGGATTCGGTGCTGATGCCCAACAGCTGGGCATTCTACTCACGTTTTTCCCAAAGAGCCCTGAAGGAAATCTGGGTCTTCCACTGTCAGGGTTTTGACTTCAACAACAAGATCCTGGTGATCTAGCAACCCAGAGAAAAGAGAGGGATAAAGGGTTAGGGGAGACAGCACAAAAGCACTATCCAGGAAAGTGAATCAGTCCAGATTCTCTCATTTGGAAACAGACAGCGTGTGCTTGGGATGATATCTGATTCTTACTCGCCATCATGAAAACAAAATAACCATAAAGGCCATAGCAGATTAGACAAGAAAAATGAAAGAATCTGTGTACTGCTAGGATGCATCTATGAAGATACACTGGGTCCTCATAACACCCTGACCACACTAATTCCCAGACCACCTCCTACTTCAATCTGCATGGTGGCAAAATGGCCTCTCCAAGAAGTGGCTCAACGGGGATCTGTTCTTTCCTTACCAAGACCAGGATAAAGATATATTTGTGATTGCCACAGAACCATCAAAGTCCAGGGAGATTTACTTAGACAGAAATTTGCAGAAGTCTGAAACTGCCACAATGCCCTGCTAGTTTTTCTATTTTTAGTAGAGATAGGGTCTCACTCTTGCTCAGACTGGCCTCAAACTCCTTAGCTCAGGCAATCCACCAGCCTTGACCTCCCAGTGTGCCAGGATTACCCCTCCCCCCAATCATTGTTTGTACACGCTTCACTATTCCTTATTTCATTGTCTCTCTTGCTAATTCTCAGGCTTCCAGTTCTACTCTTTCTATTACTTTCTCTTATCTTCCCATGCTGTGTATTAGATTTTACTCTTTTAAAAACTATCTTCCATATTTTAGCCTTTTTATTTAAAAAAAAAGTTTAACCTTTAAAATTCTGCCTTTACTTTTTTTGTATATTCTTTTTAAATGTTACTTATACAGATATTAACAGATTGAACACTTTGTATTGTATTTTTTGGTTCAACTTTTTATACTTAAATTGTTTTTTTAAAAATCCTTGTTATCAACTATGAGGTAAGACAATTAAGTTTGCAAACTCATCCTAGAAAAAGTGCTACATACCTCATTGCTGAATATCACTACATTCATCTTTGAAGTACTCCCCTTGAGAAGCCATACTCTGAAGTTAGTGTCTAGTCCACCTGCCAGGCAATTTTTGGAATTTTTTCTGTAATGACCGGCAGAGCTATTGTCATATCGTCTGACAATGAAGTTCAAGAACTCGCTACTGGGTGGCACCTGTGGCTCAGTCAGTAAGGCGCCGGCCCCATATACCGAGGGTGGCGGGTTCAAACCCAGCCCCAGCCAAACTGCAACAACAAAAAAAGCCGGGCATTGTGGCAGGTGCCTGTGGTCCCAGCTACTTGGGAGGCTGAGGCAAAAGAATCGCCTAAGCCCAGGAGTTGGAGGTTGCTGTGAGCTATGTGACGCCACAGCACTCTACCCAGGGCGATAAAGTGAGACTTTGTCTCTACAAAAAAAAAAGAACTTGCTACTGTGCCTTTACATTGTCAGCACTGTACAAACAACTTGGTAGAGTTTCATAACCTTGATATACCAGTGTCTCACAGCTGTGTTCCTGTCTATGTGTAGTGGTGCTTTGCTGAGTGGCACTCATTATTGTTGTTGTGTGTTTTTGTGTGCTCTACAATGACAGCTCTGATGGTCATTCAGATAAAGAGCTCCAAAATTGCTTTGAAGGGTGAACTAGGCACTGGCATTGGTGCATAGCTTCCCAAGGGGGAGTACTTCAAAGGTGACTATAGTCAGCAATGAGGTATGTAGCACTTTTTCTAGAATGAGTTTGCAAACTTAATTGTCACACAGCCTATTTTTTCCAATGTGGCTTCTTGGTTTCAGTTCATTTGTGCAAGGCCTTCCTCATCCCAAAATTATAAATAGTCTCCTATGCATTTGGGGGTTCTTTTATAGTTTGGGGTTTATTATTATATTTTTAATACACTGGAATATGCTTTTGAGTATCATATAAAATATATATTCTATTTTTTCCTCCAGTTCTCAAAATACCATTTATTTATTACTGTGAGAAGCTACTTTTATCATGTTCTAAATTCCATATATAGGGGAGTGGGGGGTCATGGTGTGTGACACACACCTTTTGGTGATGGGACACAATTATAAGAGGGACTTTACCTAACAAATGCAATCAATGTAACCTGGTTCTTTGTACCCTCAATGAATCCCCAACAATTAAATAATAAATAAATGAATTCCATATACATGTGGTTTCTTGACTCTATTCCACCTGTCCATTTGGTATTTGCTCTAGCACTACATTGTTTCAATAGGTTTTGATATTTGATAGGGCTTTGGGAATTATTTTCAAAATTCTCTTGATTATTCTTTCATATTCTTCCAAACACCTTTTAGAATTAATTTATCAAATTGCACCCCAATTCCCAAAAAAACTCACCCCATACATTATTGGCATTTTTATAGGAACTGCCTGAAACTTACAGATTGATTTGGGGAGAACTGACTGTGGCAACAATGGAAGAGAGGTCACTAAAGTTTCTCTTGAAGGAAAAAATACTACAAGTAGCTCAGCGCAGGCAGTGCGGTTATTGATGAACCTCTAACTGTTAGCACTTTGGGGTTCACTTCAGCTTTCCAGCCAAGGTCATACTCTTTCCAGGAATGCCCCTAGCAAGTGACTGAGTTCAGAGGAAGTACTAGAGCCTGGCCATTTCTTCCCAATGCAAGACTCCTCTAATGGACAATGTTTGCAATGGAACTCGGGAATCGGTTGGCTAAGACTTTGTCAAATGCTCACTGCAGTCTGAGGCTCTCCTGTCCAACCTTGTTGTTGGACATGTGTTGCTCCCAGGAAAACCCCTGGCATCTCTCACTCCATCTTAATTTGTGTTTCACAAATTAAGAACCCACAAACACTGACACATTGACAAATTTATAATATTGAGTCTTCCCATCCAAGAAAACCCCACTTATTCTATTTAATGCTTTTCAAGGAAATGTATAACTTTTTAAATATACATCTTGAACATTCTTAAGTTTATAACTAGTAAAGTTATTAATGGGTTTTTAAAAAGATTTTTTGCTAAAGTAAAGGGAATCTTTTATCTACACTTTTAATTAATATATTTTACATATTTTAAAGCTACGTTATAGGTCAAAAGCATTTAGAACTTACCTTCTCATTGTCTCAAGATGACTTAAAAATGAATGTAGACTTCCCCCAACCAATCATAAAAGCATAAAACAATAATTAACTTCCATCAGTAGAAGATTGGACAAACTGTGGGGTGTTCAAAAAATGGAATGTTAATGATTAAGAAAAAAAAAGAATTGTCACATGCAAAACATGGAGTATATAAATCTTACAACATTATATTGAGTGAAAAAAGGCACATACACAATAGTACATACTGAATTATTCCAGGCCAGGCATGGTGGCTCATGCCTGTAATCCCAGAACTTGGGAGGATGAGGTGGGTGGATTGCCTGAGCTCACAGGTTCGAGACCAGCCTGAGCCAGAGCAAGTCCTCATCTCTAAAAAGATAGAAGAGCACTGTGGCAGGTACCTGTAGTCCCAGCTACTTGGGAGACTGAAGCAAGAGAATTGCTTGAGCCCAAGAGTTTGAGGTTGCTATGAGCTATGACACCAGGGCACTCTACCAAGGGTGACAAATAAGACTCTGTCTCAAAAAATGTGGCTCAGTGAGTAGGGCGCCGACCCCGTATACCAAGGGTGGTGGGTTCAAACCTGGCCCTGGCTGAACTGCAACAAAAACAAAAAAAAATAATAGCCGGGTATTGTGGTGAGCACCTGTAGTCTCAGTTACTCAGGAGGCTGAGACAAGAGAATCGCCTAAGCCCAGGAGCTAGAGGTTGCTGTGAGCCATGAAGCCATGGCACTCTACCAAGGGTGACAAAGTGAGACTCTGTCTCTAAAAAAAGAAAAAGAAAGAAAAAAGGAAAATAAATAAATAAATAAACAAATAAATAAAAAAATTTTTAAATGCATTATTCCACTTATATGAAGTTCAAGGATAAACTAATCCATAGTGGTAGAATTGACAAATGTGGTTACCTCAAAGAGGGGATGTCTACTGACTGAAAAGGACACAAGAGGAATTTCTGGAGGATGTTAATGTTCTATATCTTGATTTGTGTAAAAATTATCAAACTGTACACTGAAGATTTGCTCCCAAGCTAGATATGGTGGCTCATGCCTATACTCCTAGAACTTTGGGAGGCCAAGTCAGGAGGATTGCTTGAGCCCAGGAGTTTAAGTTTACAGTAAGCTATGATTGTGCCGCTGTGCTCCAGCCTAGGTGACAGAGTAAGACCCTGTTGCAAAATAAATAAATAAATAAATAAAAATTAAATTAAGTTATAGTTTTTAAGATTTTCTCCTTTTAGCATATGTAAATTTTAACTCCATAAATAAAACCTGGTATGTGTGGGTGGAGGATTCTGTTCCTCCTGTTGATTTTTCATCTAAATAAATAACTATCCCACTGTCAAAAGTCAGCCCTGTTTCCTTCCTCTTCCTTCTGCCACACATGTGGCTCTTCACCTACCTGTGTCCATTGCAGAATAGTGCCTCAATTGCTGTTGTCTTTGAAAGCTTCTTCCTTCCCACCTACCACATGGTTCAGGCCTCAGGGCCTCTTTCACATGAATTGCAGCAGCCTTCTAACTGAGCTCCTCTCCAGGTCACCTTCCAAGATGTAACTTTGCCTGTTCTTAGATAACCTTTACGCAACCTTCTGGACTTAGTTGGAATGTCACTTCTCTGGGGAAGCTTTCCCTGAATATCTTGACTAGGTCTTTCTAAAATATGAATCATATCTCTTATACATCTTAAACCTCTTCAATAGCATCTCACTGCCCTGGGAATAAAGTCTAAATGCCTAAACCTGCTAAAATGGTCTTCCATGACCCTGAACTTGCTCATCTGTCCAGCCTGACTCTACTTCCCCTTTCTTTTATTCAATTTTATTTTTATTTATTTTTTTAAGTCAGTCTCGCTTTATAGCCCTCAGTAGAGTGCCATGGCATCACACAGCTCATAGCAACCTCCAATTCCTGGGCGTAGGCAATTCTCTTGCTTCATCCTCCCAAGTAGCTGGGACTACAGGCGCCCACCACAACACCTGGCCATTGTTTGGTTGTAGTTGTCATTGCTGTTTGGCAGACCCAGGCTGGATTTGAACCCACCAGCTCTGGTGTATGTGGCTGGCACCCTAGCCGCTTGAGCTACAAGCACGGAGCCTTAAGCGATTCTCTTGCCTCAGCCTCCCAAGTAGCTGGACTACAGGCGTCCACCACAATGCCCGGCTATTTTTCTGTTGTAATTGTCATTGTTGTTTAGCAGGCCCTGACTGGGTTCAAACCTGCCAGCCCCAGTGTATGTGGCCAGCACCCTAACCACTGAGCTATGGGCACTGAGCCTTAACTGGATATATTATGTCTCACCCCACCTTTCCTTGTTGTAGGAAGTACTTGCGCTTCAAACATGTACTTTGTTAATTCTGCCTCTTAATCCTGAGGCTGCAGGTAGAGCAGATAACATACGCCTATTTCACGGGTGAGAAAAATGTAAGCACAGAAAGAATTAGAAATGTGTTCAAGGCCACAGAACAAATGAATGGCAGAGCTGGGTTAGAATCGGCATGACTCCTGGACACAGGTCTTTACTCCATTGGTGAATTCTCTATGTCTTCTGCAGGGCATGTGCCCCCCAAATGTAGGGGTCACTGGTTAGGCCCTTGTGGGAACACGTTTACAAGTTCTGTTGAATTTCCTTCCATCTCCTACCTAGCCTGTAGCAGAAATCCACTGCACCTCATTAATAAAACTAGTTCTGTTCAGGTCCCCCATTTGCTGCTGCCTGGAGAGGAGACCTTCGGGACCCTCCCCATTGTTCTTTCACTGAATAAAGCTCCCCTGCTGGAGTCTTCACAAGGCACACCACATGAACATGTGGGACCCACTGGTTGCCAAGCCAAATGTGGCTCCAGATTATTCTAGGAAACAAATAAATTGTTTTGCTCTGGATTGAAGGAATTGCTAATTAGGGATTTTTATTTTGAGCAGTGTTCCTTGGAGCTGGCAGACAGATGGAGTAGGCGACTTGCTCCAGGGGCATTGTTAAGCAGAAGAAACTATCCATTTTTGCCCCTAGTTGTAAGAACCTGCCAGAGCTCTTGCTACCCAGCTCCTGCTCTCAGGGACAGAGGCTGAGGCTTTGTGGGAGGTTCCCTGGCCCAGTGACTTCCTCTTCTCTGAGAATGGCCCTCAGAACACAAGCAGAGCCCCTACTGTTACTGTCAACTGTGTATTACGCAGCTAGATAACTGACCTATAGAGAAAAGCACAGGTCTTTCCTGGGATTCCCTACCTGGAACTGAGAATAAGAATCCATTTATCATAACAGCTGATGCATAGAATACAGAATCTACTAATTGCCAGGTTTTTAGTTATCAGGGAGAGAAAAGAGAAGCTGAGAGCATTCTGAAAACCCTTAGCCTCTGGTTCTACCAGATTTGACGGACACCCAGTTGTGTCTCTGACCCCCTTGTAGGCTAGCCATTTGATAATCCCTTGGATTCATGACTGATAATTTTTTTTTTTGCATAAGCCAATTCAGCTTATATTTCTGTCACTTGCCATCTGCAACTAGAAGTTCAACCTGATATGGCAGACGGGATTCAAGGACACACAGAGGACCCAGGCTATGGCTCAATGGACCTAGCTATGGATCAATTGCCTGAGTATTTTGGAATGATGTTGTCAGATCTCAGTATAATGACCAATTTTCAAGAGTTTTAAGGAAAACCATGGTGAGATGGAGGGGAGGAGAAGGGATGGTAAAAAAAAAACAGTGAGATGATCTCAGATGAGAAGCGGAAGGAAGCCAGGGGGAAAGACACCCCCGGTAGGTTTGGCAGGCTAGTTTCTGTTTCCAGTTCTGTTCTAGAGCTGCAGGCCTCTCAGCCTCCTTTTCCCCTCAGCTCATGAATTGAAAATCAATGCTTTGAACACCATTATCTAATCAAATAAAAACATTTACCAAGATCTGAGTCCATTATTGCCCACAAAGGGAGAATCAGGCATAGATCCAAAGGGGTGGTGAAGGCTGATTCCAAATCGCAGAGTAAGAGCAGCATCCCTCTGCCTCTGACCCTCCTAGATCCCATTCTCATCACACCTCCCCTGTGATCATTAACCTCACGGTGCCAATGGAAGGATGCAGAATGGACGACAAGAGAAAGAATAACTTCCATGGGGCGGCGCCTGTGGCTCAGAGGAGTAGGGCGCCAGCCTCATATGCCAGAGGTGGTGGGTTCAAACCCAGCCCTGGCCAAAAACTGCAAACAATACTACTACTACTAATAATAATAATAATAATAATAACTTCCCACTCTCCTGCAGGAGAACTGCTTAGAGGCTACCTTGGAAGAATCTAAGAAGATTCTCCTAGTGGCTTGTAACCACTTTATTCCCCTTTCCTCAACCTCCCCCCACCATGATCTAAACTAGAAAGAACAAAAGTATGGAGGGTACAGAAACCCTCACACCCCACGTCCCCATCCAGCCCTCCTCCCAGTCCATGCCAGAGCAGCCTCACCTTGAGTGCACATGCAGGGATGTAAGGAGCATGAGGAAGGCTCCCATTCAAATGGCTTTAGGTGAAGTGTTAGGCCTCTAGATCATGAAAAAGGAAACTCTAAGGCCCTGTGAAAAAATTCTCATCCTTACCAATAATTTTTACAATGCAAATTAAAGTGTATCTGGGATACCTCTTTCTGCTTATCATTTGGTTCTCATATGATGCTGGCTGGCCCAGAAATTAAAACAATCCTTTTGGGGGAAAGTTTGAATATATAAATGTGTGTGTTTTTATTTTATTTCATTTTTTGAGACAGAGTTTCATTCAGTCCCCTTGGCTAGAGTGCTGTGGCATCATAGTTCACAGCAACCTCAAACTCCTGGGTTCAAATGATCCTCTTGCCTCAGCCTCTCAAGTTGCTGGGAACTGTAAGTACCCTTCATCATGCCTGGCTAGTTTTTCTATTTTTAGAAATAAGTGCTCAGGCTGATCTTGAACTTCTGACCTCAAGCATTCCCCCTGCCTTTGCCTCCCAGAGTGCTAGGATTACAGCCATGAAGTACTGTGCCAGGCCATGTGGGTCCTTTGCCTCAGGAACAAAATGATCAGACTCCTTCTGCCCTGGTGGTCATGGAAGCCTGAGGCACTTTCTGGGTCTGTGGAAGGGAGCTGGACACTACAGAGGCTGTAGCTGGATGCAGACTTCATCTCTGCTGCAGCCCTACTGGTCTTGTTCCCTGTTAGTTTGATGGCTCAACCCTGCCTTGGCCCCTGCTTTTAAATATATCCTTTAGGAAGACAAAAAAAAAAAAGAGAGAGAGAGGGAGAGAGAGAGTGGATGGAGAGGGCAGGACAGAAGAAGAGAGGAGAGGAAGAAGGTAGAAGAGAAAGGCATAAAAGAAAGAGAAGGGTGAGGGTTGCAGTGTCCCTGCATCTACATGGCCCCAGGAAGTGGGACATGGAACTGCTCCTCAGCTCTCTCTGTTGAGAGTCGCCATGGAGACCGAGCGCTGGCCTCTTCATGATTAATACTCCCAGGCAGCTGTCTTCTTGGAGTCTTTTAAAATATATACACTATTATTTGAACACAATGATATTTAGAGCAGAAAGATCAAGGTAGGGTGTGGAGGAGGGAGCAGTAGCATTAGCAGAACTATGACAGGGGCTGAGCCCACCCCAGAAGAGAAAGCAGAAAGGCTGCCTTCACTCTCCCCTCCTCCTCCCCAACCCCTCCAGGATCTACTGCTTTAGTCTCTTAAGCATCCGAAGAGCCGGCCCAGAGCCTGGCATAGGGCTGTGCTCAATGAACATTTGATGAATGAATTTGCTCATTCATTAATTCATTGTTTGTTGAGTGCTTGTCTAGAAAGTAAATTCTCTTTCCCACGTAATTCCCCATGGTAATAAAAAAATTTCCTTTCGCTCTCCCCACAGTCAAACACACAAACACACCAACAATTACTTCCATAGCAGGTCCTAAGAACTCTGCATAGGCACCTACTCAGCACAAGTCTGATGTGACCCACTGTGTTCCTGCCCAGGGCCATCACTCCAGGGAATTCTTGCAGGAGTAGACACCAGCCAGACTGAGTTTGCACATCTCATCCTATTTGAAAAGCTAGATGGCTCCATCTAAAGCCATCTTAGAATGAATCCTCTGGTAAAATGAATTCTTTTCCTAAATTATCTCATTGGGTGGGCTAGCTGTACTTGACTTTCAGCCCCACCACTGAATTGAAGTGTGACCTTGGCTTAGTCATTTAAAGTTTTGGAATCTGTTTCCTCATCTGCGAAATGGGCCTCCAATTTCTTACTCCACAGAATTTCCATGATGATTAAATTATGTTTATAAAGTGCTCAATGTACATGCTTCCCTTTTTTCCCTTGTGTAAATTTGGGTCTTTGTAGTTGAATTGTGATTAAAGTAGAGCTTATAGATCTAAACTCCTCCAGAGCCCGGAATTTCTTTACAAGCTGTTAAAATGAGGAAGGGAGGAAGAACTAAGCTGGGAAGGTCTACAAAATGTTCAAGACCCTTTTATTCTCTCGGAACCAAATTCAGATAAAATTGCCCTCCAGAGGTAGCCATCCTATGTGTGTGTGTGTGTGCATCTGTCCACTGTATGTGAATGGCACAGAAATGAGCTGTGGGTCAGCCTTCATCCAGAGCACAAGTTATCTTCCCTATCTCCTATTCCAACCACTCCTACTGCCCCCTAACCCTGACCCAGACCCAGACTCTAGCAAAAAACAGTTAGGCATATGCTCTCTAAAATCCAAAATTAAAAAAAAAAAAAACTTAAAGGGACAAAGTTAGGATAACTTGGATCCTTGTCCTAATACAGAGCTAGCTCAACAGCCCTTGGCAAATAACAGCAATGACCTGGCAACTCACCAAAGGAGTAGGGGAATTATCTGTGACTAAGAAGGAGGAGGAATGCTGTGGCAGAGGGAAGAACAGCAGAAGGGATGGGCAACCTGGGGCTGACCAATCTGGCCCGACGGGGCAACCTGAGGAGCCCTGGACGCCAGCCCAGCCAAACTCCTTCTCTCCCCCTCCCTCCTAGGCAGCAAGATGCCAGCGTGGATTTGAGACATGTGTGTCTGGTGTGGGCTCACCTGGCCTTGGAAAAGCGTTTGGATTACAATCAAACCCTGGATCTGAAATAGAGTATAAAGGAAATAGTGCTCAGTGTATCTAACCCTTTTTTTTTTTTTTTTTTTTTTGAGACAGAGCCTCAAGCTGTCACCCTGGATGGAGTGCCATGGCAGCACAGCTCACAGCAACCTCCAGTTCCTGGGTTCAAGCGAGTCTCCTGCCTCCGCCTCCCAAGTAGCTGGCACTACAGGTGCCCGCCACAACGCCTTGCCATTTTTTGGCTGCAGCCATCATTGTTGTTTGGTGGGCCTGGGCTGGATTCGAACCCACCAGCTCAGGTGTACGTGGCTGGCGCCTTAGCCCATTGAGCCACAGGCGCTGAGCCAGTGTATCTAATCTTTATAGACATGTGCTGTGTCTTTGTATCTCCTACATGACCACACATATGCTGCTAACATAGAACCATATCTGTAGCCATTTAATAGTGCATGACCCTGTGAAAACCTTTGTATGATTTGTGGACTTGAGGAGAATATGCATATAAGTATGTCAGCATATGTTTTGTCAATGATTGTATGAAGAACCATTCTATGAACACACTTTTAGTGCCATTGTGGGGTGAGGGGTGGGCAGCTGGGGATGGATTTGGGGCTCTGAGGCCCAGCAGAAGAGAAACCAAAATCTACCTTCTGGTCCATAATAGACACTTAAAAAATGAATCAACAGGGCAGTGCCTGTGGCTCAAAGGGTAGGGCACTGGTCCCATATACTGGGGGTAGCGGGTTCAAGCCCAGCCTGGCCAAAACTGCAAAAAAAAAAAAAAAAGAAGAAAGAAAGAAAGAAAAAAGAAAAGAAATGAATGAACATTGAGAAAATGAATGAATGGATGTTTGGATAATGGACATAAGGTGAAAGGACTGAGAATGTGGTGGGGTTTGGGCATTCTTGAGCACTCTCTTGAAAAGGAGAGTACTGTGTGGAAGGAAGGCTATAAGATATTCTGCGATAGTCCACCTCCTCTCCTCAAGGGCCTTTGTTTTCATTTTAGGAAAAATGGAAAAGGAAGAGGGAGCCCAGACTGTCCTTCTCACCTGCCAGCACCTACAGTCTCAGGAATTGATGCTCTTGTAAAAAAAAACATGCTATTCCACATATTTATTTGATCTTCTCATATATTTATTTAAATTGGTTCCAGAAAGGAGTTAAGTGAGCTATAGCACAAAACAAAACAGGGCATTTCAAAAAGAGGATGAGAAAAGACAGAGGGAAAACCACAGCACAAGAGAGATGAGACCAGGAGAGTGAGTAGATGGCCTTTTTTGCTGGAGTTGACTCTGATGATTCTGCAGCCACGATTTATAGCCCTTTAAGGTTAGGGATTTTTTTTCCTCAGAAGCCCAATTATTTAAGCACTGCTTCCAGCAAAATATTTTCTGTGGATTTTCTGTGTTGCTAGGAACAACATCCCTAGAGCAAAAGTCATTTATATGAAGGCAGGAAAGAAGATCTACAGAAGCATTTTATCCTCTGTGGGTGAGGGAGGAGGAACTTCAAACTGGCCCAACTTCTCTAGAGGACAGTTTGCCAGTTGTCTATCAAAATTTGATATTTTCTTTGGCACAGAATTACACCCATTAAAATTTATCCCACAGACATATGCACATTTATATAATCAGGTATGTTGACCCCAATAACATTAGTAAAAAGAAAAGATTGGAAATTACCTATATGTTCATAGAGGACAAACTGACCAACTTACGATTGTCCCTTATGATGCAGTACTATACAGCCTTAGAAAAGAATTACTAGGGCTTTATGTTTGAACCTAGCCCAATCTCTCAGCTATTTTAAATGAAAAAATTATACTGCAGAATAGAATATGTGTGCTTTCATATGCATAAAAATTTCTGAAAGAATACTGAAGAAATTTAAATGTGGCTACCTCCAGAGATAGGAATGAGGGCAGGTGGGAAATAAGAACTTTTCACTTTTCAACTTAGAATTAATGTACAACTTTTGTATTGAATTCCCCCTCACCCCCAGTATTACAAGAATTGTGGCCCTTTTAATTTAAATGGGTTATTTTTCCTAGTACAAGCAAAACACAAAAACCCTATGAAAACAGAAAAGCAGGCGTGAGCAAAAGAAATGAATGGCAATAATCTCTATGGTTTACTGAGTGTGCCTGGATATTCACGTGCTTTAACTCAGTTTCTCGCCATAGCAAATTCACAAGGGAGGAAAGTAACGTTAGAAGGCATAAAATGACACGCCAGAAAGTGGCAGAGGGCGGATTCGAACTCCAAACTGTGGAATTCCAAAGCCCACATTTCCTGCCCGGCTGCCTCTCGGCCTGCGCCTCTGCCTTCTCTTCCAGGCTGGAAGCGCATCTACCGGACGTTGGGCCACGTGCGGGTTAGGGCCCTAGACCCGCGCTCCCGCGGCCCCGGCACGCTGGGGGCTCCACGCTCTGGGAGCGCGCGCGCACGTAGCGGCGCGGGCTCGGCGGCGGCGGCGGCGGCAGCGACGTCACAGCTCGAGCTTTCCTTTTCGGGAGTCCCCGGCACACATCCTGTGTCCATGTTTGGGCATTTACGTCACGACGGCTGGGCCGGGGCCTCCCGAAATGGCAGTGGCCCGGGGAGTCGGAAGCCCGGAGCCAGCGCCGCCGCAGCTATATAAATGGGGGGGCTGTGGGTTGGGGGAGCCTGGCTACGCTTTGGAGAGGCGAAGAGCCGCCGCCCGAAGCCGGTGCGAGCGAACGAGGGCGCCGCGGCCCCCCAACTCCCTTCCCCCTGGTGAGCTCCTTGAGCCAGGACCCCGGACGCCTGGGTCTGCGCGCCGTGGGGCGCCCCGACCGCCGGCCTCCCTGCCACCCGCGCGCCCCCAAGCCCAGCGGGCAAAGCCCCGGGCGCCCCACACTCGCTGCCGCGCCATGCTCCACCTCGGCGAGTTTTCCGGTCCCGACGCGCTCTTGGTCAAGTCCACAGAAGGCTGTTGCGCCGAACCCAGTGCCGAATTGTCTCGGCCGCCCGCCAGGGACGCTCCGGCGGCTGCTGGCTACCCCGGAGGTAAGGAGCGCAACCAGGGGTGTTCAGACGGCGGCAGAGAGCGGGGGTGCAGGATTGCTGAGAACAGGCAGGGGCTGGGAGGCTGAAGCTATGGGAATTGGGGCGATGGGAGGTGAGGGAGTCTTGGCGTGCTCACCCCCATTCCCACCCCCACCCGGCCTCCGCCGCCTCCAAGAAACCTGTGCGTATATAGAGGAACGTCCTTTTGCTTGTGCACGTGTGTTTTGCGTGTGCATGTTTGTGTGTGCTTCCTGGGACGTGTGCGGGCCCCTACTGGATCAGAATGTGCAAAAAGGTACTTTGTCTGTGTCCGTGCGCACCAAGGGCTTCGTGGGTAGGGGCAGTGGACACAGACGCGCACGTTTTGATATGCTAGAGCTTATTCCTGCTCCCTCCTCAGCAGGCGACTTCTTGAGCTGGGCTCTGAGCAACTGCGGCGCCGGGGGGGACTTAGCCGACTCCTGCTTCCTGGAGGGTACTGCACCCACACCCCCTCCCAGCCTCAGTTACAGCGGTAGCTTCTTCATTCAGGCGGTGCCCGAACACCCGCACGACCCGGAGGCACTCTTCAACCTCATGTCGGGCATTTTAGGTCTGGCACCCTTCCCTGGCCCCGAGGCTGCAGCATCCCGGTCCCCGCTGGATGCTCCGTTTCCCACGGGCCCCGACGCCTTGTTGCCAGGTCCTCCAGACCTTTACTCCCCAGATCTGGGCGCTACCGCCTTTCCAGAGGCGCTCTGGGAGGCCTCACCTTCTACAGGCGCCCCTTCGCAGTGCCTGTATGAGCCTCAGCTATCTCCACCCGACGTCAAGCCGGGTCTCAGGGCGCCTCCGGCCTCTCCAGCGCTGGACGCTGCCTCGGTCTTCAAGAGTCCCTACGCGCCCTGGGAGCTGCTTTCTGTTGGGGCCCCTGGGAACTGTGGGTCACAGGGAGGCTACCAGGTGGCCCCCGAGGCACGTTTTCCCTCTGTAGGGACCAAGATTGAGGACCTACTGTCCATCAGCTGCCCTGCGGAGCTGCCAGCCGGCCCAGCCAACAGACTCTATCCTACCGGAGCCTACGATGCTTTCCCGCTGGCCCCTGGTGACTTAGGGGAAGGGGCTGAAGGCCTCTCAGGGCTTCTGACCCCTCCTAGTGGGGAGGGAGGGAGTAGCGGCGACGGCGGAGAGTTTCTGGCTGGTACACAGCCTCAGCTTTCCCCGCTGGGCCTTCGCAGCGCCGTTCCGGCGGACTTCCCGAAACCTCTAGTGGTGGACATCCCTGGAAGTAATGGCGTGGCTGCGCCACCCGTGCCTCCGCCGTCCGCCCCTTCCCCCCCAGCCAAGGCGCGGCGCAAGGGGCGCCGGGGCGGCAAGTGCAGCGCGCGCTGCTTCTGCCCGCGGCCCCACGCCAAGGCCTTCGCTTGCCCTGTGGAGAGCTGCGTGCGGAGCTTTGCGCGCTCCGACGAGCTAAACCGCCACCTGCGTATCCACACGGGCCACAAGCCTTTCCAGTGCCGCATCTGCCTCCGCAACTTCAGCCGCAGCGACCACCTCACCACGCACGTGCGCACCCACACCGGCGAGAAGCCGTTTGCCTGCGACGTGTGCGGCCGCCGCTTCGCGCGCAGCGATGAGAAAAAACGGCACAGTAAGGTGCACCTCAAGCAGAAGGCGCGTGCGGAGGAGCGGCTCAAGGGCCTCGGCTTTTACTCGCTGGGCCTCTCCTTCGCCGCCCTGTGAGCAAGAGATGGTTTCTGGGTTGGGGCGCCGCCGCCCGGCGCGCACAAGAAGTTACGGACTGTTCCCTTACTTGCTTTTCTTCCAACTGTTCCTCGCACGCCCCAGGGCGGGCCTGCGTCCCGCTTCCTGTTCCCTTGAAGTGCCCGCTGCACACGTCCTGTTCAGCACCAGCCCGGTGGACAGCTCCCCCGTCCGGGCGCCATCTCCTTAGCAGTGCTTTGGGGAGGAAGTTCCCTCAGGTCATACACCGTGGGACTCAAGGCAGTCTTTTGTAACTGGCGCACGCCCTACACCCTCAATTCCTTCAGAGACAGGCTGGGGCAGGGCCGAGCCAATCTCGTGCGGAACTTTGTACAGCAGTGTCGTTTCCAGCAGCCATTGGATGTAACGTTTTGCTTTGGGTTTTTTTCTTTTTTGTTGTGGTTAATTTTTGTAAAGCAGACGCTACTCTCAAGTAGTTAACAAAACTGTTTATTTTTGCAATTAAAATTATTGTGCTAAAAGCTTACTGAATCTGCCATGTAAGCTCCTGACGCGTACCCCAACATCCCTACCCCTGCAAACATATGTGCCAGAAAATAAAGAAGATCCCCACCCTCATGGAGTACCTGCCACGAACACATTACACACCTACTGTCAAGCACACCCACCAGGCACTGTACGTAGTAGGCAGTTGATAAATATGTACTGAATTAATGAATGGATTTAATCACAGATGACCTAACGACTAGAGTGTTTCTGGAATTTGAAAATGGTCAAAAGTCATAGATGTTGGCTTGGCACCTATGGCTCAACGGGCTAAGGCGCCAGCCACGTACACCTGAGCTGGCGGGTTCGAATCCAGCCTGGGCCCGCCAAACAACAATGATGGCTGCAACCAAAAAATGGCCGGGCATTGTGGCGGGTGCCTGTAGTCCCAGGTACTTGGGAGGCGGAGGCAGGAGACTCGCTTGAGCCCAGGAGTTGGAGGTTGCTGTGAGCTGTGATGCGACAGCACTCTATCCAGGGTGACAGCTTGAGGCTCTGTCTCCAAAAACAAAAAAAGTTGGGCGGCTCCTGTGACTCAGCGAGCAGGGCGCCGGCCCCATATACCGAAGGTGGCGGGTTCAAGCCCGGCCTCGGCCAAACTGCAAAACAAAAAAATAGCCAGGCGCTGTGGCGGGCGCCTGTAGTCCCAGCTACTAGGGAGGCTGAGGCAAGAGAATCACTTAAGCCCAAGAGCTGGAGGTTGCTGTGAGCAGTGTGACGCCACGGCACTCTACCCGGGGCGATAAAGTGAGACTCTGTCTCTACAAAAAAAAAAAAAAAAAAAAAAGAGCGGGGCGTTGTGGTTGGTGCCTGTGGTCCCTGATACTTAGGAGGTTGAGGCAAGAGAATCACTTAAGCCCAAGAGTTTGAGGTTGCTATGAGCTGTGACGCCACAGAACTCTACCCAGGGTGACATAGTGAGACTCTGTCTCAAAAAAAAAAAAAATAATAATAATAATGTGCTTTGGACAGAGTAGTACTTTATAACTATGGTAGTACATTAAAAAATAATACATACACCTTTTTTTCCTCCTCTCCTGTTAAAATACAGATGTACAGGGCTTGGTTAAAAGCATGATCTTTGAGGCCACATGAACCTGAGTTTCGTATGTGGTTCTGGCAATTCACTTGATCTGTTTCTTTGTCCATAAAATGGGGACAATAATTTCTGTTTCGTGCTAAGACTCAAGACAGGACCATATAAGGTGCTTAACACTGTCTTTGGATCATAGGTTCCCCAAATAGATCTTCTGCCTTCTTCTCTTCTTTCTTTGCTTTAAATCCAACTTTCTGGGTCAATTGTTGAATGGCAGTTTTTATTTGTTCTAAGTATTTAAAAATATTATATATGGGGTAGTCCATAAAGTTCATGTGCAAGAACTTTATGGACAGCCCTGTATTTTAAGGTGCTGGTTACAAAAGTCCAGATAAGATCTTGATTTCAAGATAATTTACATGGGTAGTTGGTTTCTTTCTTTCTTTCTTTCTTCCTTCCTTTCTTCCTTCCTCCCCTTCCCCTTCCTTCCTTTCTTTTCTTTCTTTTTTTGAGACAGAGCCTCAAGCTGTCCCCCTGGGTAGAGTGCTGTGGCATCACAGCTCACAGCAACCTCCAATTCCTGGGCTCAAGCGAGTCTCCTGCCTCTGCCTCCCAAGTAGCTGGGACGACAGGCACCCACCACACTGCCCGGCCATTTTTTGGTTGCAGCCGTCAATTGTTGTTTGGCGGACCCGGGCTGGATTCGAACCCGCCAGCTCAGGTGTACGTGGCTGGCGCCTTAGCCTGTTGAGCCACAGGCGCTGAGCCGGTAGTTGGTTTCTTATATCAAAATAGTTATATGATGTGTAACTAACAGGTGGAACAGTTTTATGATGATTTTATAGAGGAGAAGGAAGAAAAAAAACAGGGTATTTTATTATTGTCAGAGTAATATTGGTAACAAACTTGTCTGATTTTCATGAAAATAAGTAATTAAACCCATTTATGGTGGCGCCTGTGGCTCAGTGGGTAAGATTCTGACCCCATATGCTGAGGGTGGTAGGTTCAAACCCAGCCCTGGCCAAACTGCAACAAAAAAATAGCTGGCCCCTGTGGCGGGTGTCTGTAGTTCCAGCTACTCGGGAGCCTGAGGCAGGAGAATCGCCTAAGCCCAGGAGTTGGAGGTTGCTGTGAGCTGTGTGATGCCATGGCACTCTACCGGGGGCTAAAAAAAAAAAAAAAAAAAGAAAAGAAAAAGGGAAAAAAAACCTATTTATTCCCTGAGACTGTATAGAGCAGTGGTTCTTAATCTGTGGGTTATGACCCTTTTGGGGTCGAACGACTCTTTCAGAGGAGTCGCCTAAATACATCCTGCATATCATATATTTACATTACGATTCATAACAGTAGCAAAATTACAGTTATGAAGTAGCAACGAAAATAATTTTATGGTGGGGGGGGTCACCACAACATGAGGAACTGTATTAGAGGGTCGCGGCATTAGGAAGGTTGAGAACCACTGTACAGCAGACATGCTGAGGAAGCTCCTCAGACTTCAGTAGTGTTTGTTGGAGTGTGGTTTAGAACAATAAACTTTATTTAATTTAATTGGAGTAACTCTGTAGAACCATGGCCCAAGTTACATGCACACATGCATTTATGAACTGTAGAATAACTGTTGCCTTCCAGGAGAGCAGGTAGCACTTCCTTAAAGAGTCTCAGGTCCTCACAGTAGAGGAGAGGGATTCCCATTGTTGGCCTTGTACTTATTAAGGACATAGGTGAAGATAGAATTAATATACTCTTAAGTTTTGAGCAGGAGAAGTCAAGGAACATTTTGGAGACTGCTTGAACATTTATGGGCCTTGCATTCTTGGTATTTATGGGAAAACCAAAAAGTGTTCTTTTCTGCCATCAGCTGTCGCCAAGTCTTGGGGCATTGCCTTTGAATCTGGCTCGTTCAATCTGTCTCAGCAAGACATGGGCTCACATTGCTCCCTGCCTAGGTAATGCTATTCCTTGAGGATGGACTCGGTTCCCTAAGGATATTCAAGTCCAGCTGCGCTTAAGCTTTTTATACTTCTCTCCTACCTTTAAATAATGGTTTTGTTTATCTCTTCCTTTCTGAAATGTTCATTTCAGAAGGGACCCAGTTAGCTGTATAACTCCAGGTACCAAGAGTCAAGCCAGGAAGAATTGAAGAGTGTGATTTCTCGTATTTCTAGAGGGACAGTGATTGAGTTCTGAGCCAGTGGAATTCATAAAGAGATTTTTATCTTAACAGGGCTTTTTCGCTTTCTTCATTAAGAGTAGTCCTACTCATCTCAATGAATATATTACCCTTGTGAGTTTTTAGAAGGAGTTAACTGACACATTAGAAACGATTTTCTTTTGTCAAAGGGTAGTAGAGGTCTTGCATCAGCTTTTGGTCATTGTGCCCTTCAGAGTTTGAGACCCAGGCCTGTGTCTGAGGAGATAAGTGTTCACACAGTTCTAATGGCAGGTGTCAGGGAGACATGTGCTTCTAGAGAGTGAAAGGGGAGGAAATGGAGGGGAAGCAGGCAGCTGGGGAAGGCTTCAGGGAGGAGAGGGAGGAGGTGAAGGCTGTGTAGGACTTCACCAGGTGAGAAGGAGGGTGAGGGGTTCTTAGATGAAGGGCGCATGATGAGCAAAGGCTGGGAGGTATGACAATACAAGATGTGTTCAGAAAGATGTTACTAGGACAGACGGTTCTTGGCAGGGTACGTTCAAGTCTAGTGGCAGGGAGGAGAGAGCCAGATTGAAAAGGCCTCGCATGCCGGGCTAAGACGTGCGAACTTGACCCTAGGGCTAAGACGTGCGAACTTGACCCTAAAGCGAGTGCTAACTGTCGAAGGCCTTCCAGCAGGGAGATGCTGTAATCCTGTCTGTGTTGGAGGAAAGCTCTGGCAGTGGCGGTGTGGAGGAGAGACTGGAGTGGGGACAGGTAGGCTTCTAGGGTAGGTCAGGTGAAGAGATGCTGTTTGAGGCCTGCGTTAGTGGGAAGAAGAGAACTCTTGCCAGTTGTGCATCTTTTAGGGTGCACTTCAGGCACGTTAGCTCATGGAACCGTCTCAAAAAACTTTTCTGTATGATGCTGCAGAGAAAGAAATGAGGTGAAAGTAACCTGGGTCAGCTAGAATTTGAACTCATGTTTATTGTCCTGTGCTGCCATAATTCTTTGAACAGGGTGTCAAAGAATATAATTTTAATAAATAAAGTTTTATGTTTTTGGAGACAGAGTCTTTGTCACTCTCGGTAGAGTGCTGTGGCATCACAGCTCACAGCAACCTCAAACTCTTGGGCTCAAGTGACTCTTGCCTCAGCCTCTCCAGTAGCTTCCCAGGCGCCCGTGACAATGCCCAGCTATATTTATTGTTTGATTAATTGATTGACAGAGTCTCGCTCTGACTCAGGCTGGTTTGGAACTCCCGAGCTGCAACAATCCACTAGCCTCAGCCTCCCAGACTGCTAGGATTATAGGTGTGAGCCACCCTGCAGGCCTGAAATGAAATTTTAAAGGTCTAATTGTCTTTCATTAGGGATTCATGAACCAGGGAACATTTGATCTACAAAATAGGAGCTCCGCAGGGTGTGACCAGAATAGTGGGTTTTGAAAGGTAGCATGAGGAGCAAGGAGACAGCATAGTGAAAAAGCAGATTGGTTAATACCAGGTCGCTGCAGGCTACTTTCCTTGTGTGGGTTAGAGCAGAAGAGACTTATTTGTTGGCTCAGGGTGACTTGGCCTCTTTTGATCAGTTGCTGTGAAGCTCCTATTTTTTTTTTTTTTTTTAAACTGGCCTGTTTGGGAGTTTGGCTATCATCTCTCTCCTGATTTCTTGGAAGGTCCAATCTTACAAGTCAAACAGCTTAGGTTTCTGTTTCGTGACATGGAACTTTAGCATGAGTGACTCCATGCGGGGCTGGTCTGTTGGTGCAGGAGGCAAAAGGCAGTGGGAACATGAAGAAGGTGCACATGGGAGATGATTTGTTGCGGTAACCGGAAACTCCAGAATAGGAAAGGAATACTTGGCAGCCGACTGAAGGTAGGGAGTTTCCAGGTGGACAGCAAGGTGTGGACGGTGGTGTGTGACACGTAGTGAGTGTTCTCTTTGAGGAGGGGAGGGGCAGAGCTTGGGGCCATCTGGGATACCAACTTGGAAATGCCCAGTAGGCTGTTGGAAGTTTGGCCTTCAAGCTTGTGTAGAGGGCGTGAATAATGTAAAGGCTTCATCAGGGCACTTATGTGGAATGCGGATTTCCTGGCCCTACCCCCAGGTGGTGCTTTGGTAGGTCTGGGATAAGGTTTGGGAATCTGCATTTGTACCAAACTCCTGGGTTGACTGAGGCAGCTTCTCACTTCTGAGAATGTTCCACACTCTGAATGGCCTAACCTGTCTTTTAATTTCAGTTCCTTCAGCGAGTGTTTGATAGTTCCTCAGATAATATGATGTTGATCTCTGGTAAAAAAAAATCAGCCTCTAGGAGAATTGCATATTTTTCAAAACTTGTACATTAATATTTAATTCTGCTAAGTATTTTTTTTTTTTTTTTTTGAGACAGAGTCTCAAATTGCCCTGGGTAGAATGCCTTGGCGTCACAGCTCATAGCAACCCCAAACTCTCAGTCGCAAATGATTCCCTTGCCTCAGCCTCCCAAGTAGCTGTGACTACAGGTGCCCGCCACAACGCCCAAGTGTTTATTTTTTTGGTTGTTGTCATTGTTTGGCAGGCCTGGGCTGGATTCAAACCCGCCAGCTCTGGTGTATGTGGCTGGCGCCTTAACTGCTTGAGCTACAGATGCCAAGCCCTATATTCCTTCTCTTAAAAGAAAGGAAAAAAATTATTATTTTTCTTTTTTTTGAGGCAGAGTCTCTCTCTGTAACCCTGGGTATAGTGCTGTGGCATCATCATAGCTCACAGCAACCTCAAAGTCTTGGGCTTAGGGAACCCTATTGCCTAAGCCTCCTGAGTAGCTGGGACTACAGGTGCCCACTACAATGCCTGGCTTATTTTTTTGTTGTATTTGTCATTGTTGTTTAGCAGGTCTGGGTTGGGTTCGAACCCACCAGCCCCAGTGTATGTAGCCGGCACCCAAACCACGTTTTTTATTTTTAGTAGCGATGGGGTCTTGCTTTTGCTCAGGCTGGTCCTGAACTCCCGAGCTCAAGCAATCCACCCATCTTAGCCTTACAGAGTGCTGGGATTATAGGCATGAGTCACAATGCCCAACTGAAAAAATTAATTATTAATTGATAATAACTAATTTTTTTTTTTGTAGAGACATAGTCTTACTTTATTGCCCTCAGTAGAGTGCCGGGGCGTCACACAGCTCACAGCAACCTCCAACTCCTGGGCTTAGGCAATTCTCTTGCCTCAGCCTCCCGAGTAGCTGGGACTACAGGCGCCTGCCATAACGCCCAGCTACTTTTCTGTTTTGCAGTTCAGCTGAAGCCGGGTTTGAATCTGCCACCTTCAGTAGATGGGGCCGGCGCCCTAGTCGATGAGCCACAGGCACCACCCTATAGTAACTAATTATTATCCAAATGATCAATGACAAACAAGTTTTCTGGGTCTGTGATCATGATCATTCAGGTCTTTTTTTTTTTTTTTTGGAAATGGAGTCTTGCTTTTTCACCCTCAGTAGAGTGCAGTGACATTGTAACTCACAGCAACTTCAAATTCTTGGGCTCAAGTGATCCTCTTGCCCCAGTTTTTCATTGCTAGTAGAGATGGAGTCTCACTCTTGCTCAGGCTGGTCTTGAACTCTTGAGTTCAAGTGATCCAACCACCTCAGACTGCCAGACTGCTAGGATTACAGGTGTGAGCCACCTGGCCTGGCTTCATTCAGGTCTTATTGACACATGTGGTGTGCCCTGAGAAGGCTGTCTGGGTCCTCAATTTGAAAACACAAGGAAGAGCCCCAGCAGGACAATCTGGGAGACAACAAAGGGAACATGAATGATTCAAATCAAAAGTATCATTTTATTTCTTAGGATGTACACTCTCTAGGATATATTTCAAGGACAATATTTAATCTTATTGGGAAGGGCAGAGTCTCATTCTGTTGCCTAGGCTAAAGTGTCATCTTAGTTCACAGTAACCTCAAAATTCCTGGGCTCAAGCGATCCTCTTGCCTTAGCCTCCTGAGCAGCAAGGACTGCAGGTGGCCGCCACAACGCCCAGGTAGTTTTTCTATTTTTAGTAGAGACCAGTCTCATTCTTGCTGAGCTCAAGTGACCCTCCCATCTCAGCCTCTATTTAATCACTTTTGTATAGTAGCAACACAGCTCTAGAAACCTTAAAAATACTTTTGTCTATAAAAATTAAGCAGAGTAGGGTGGTGCTTGTGGCTCAAAGGAGTAGGGCACCAGTCCCATATACTGGAGGTGGCAGCTTCAAACCCAGCCCCGGCCAAAAACTGGAAAAAAAAAATTAAGCAGAGTAAATATGTATTAAAAGAATTAAAGATGGAGCCTGATACATCTCCTAAGAACTGTCATAGTGTTTAAAAACCACCCTAACCCCTACAAGCCTGGTGAGACATAAATGACTCTAGGACAGCAGTGGAGTGGAGGCTGCAGAACGGGGCCTTAATTAGGGCAGAGTTCAGTCCTCTAGCACAGAATCTTTCTATTAACCTGAGGCTCATCTGGCTTATGCTTGATTTATGGAAACTGAGGTGATGAATTTAACGACATAATAATTTGGCAGAACAGTAACTATCAGAAAAGGGGGAACTCCATGAACCAACAGGACGAAAAGCCCCTCTCTGGCAGGAGTGCACACGCCTCAGTTGCCCCAGCTGGCCTGCCTGTACTGTCTGCTTACCAGAAGGCAGACGCCAGGTGGGCAGCAGGAGGGTCTGACCACGGTACGAAGCCCACCATACAGCACAGGCCAAGGACAAGCCTCGTACTCCCTGGGATTTCACATTCCTTGTATATTCTACTTTTCCACAAAGTGATAGTCTAAAATCCCTACCAATTTTCCCAATAGTTTTCATTTATTACTTTTGCCATTAAAACAGATTAGTGGCCGGGTGCGGTGGCTGACATGTGTAATCCCAGCACTCTGGGAGGCTGAGGCAGGTGGATTGCCTGAGCTCACAGGTTCGAGACCACCCTGAGCTACAGCAAGACCTTATCTCTAAAAATAGCTGGGTGTTGTGGCGGGCGCCTATAGTCCCAGCTACTCGGGAGGCTGAGGCAAGAGAATCACTTGAGCCCAAGAGTTTGAGGCTGCTGTGAACAATGATGCCACAGCACTCTACCAAAGGTGACAAAGTGAGACTCTGTCTCATAAAAAAAAAATCACCAAAAAACAGATTAGCGTCTCAATCTGTTCAGGTGGCTATTACAGAATACCTTAGACTGGGTGGCTTAAACAACAAACATTTATTTCTCACAGTTCTGGAGGCTGAGAATTCAAGATCAAGGAGCCAGGAGATTCGGTATGTGCTGAGGGCCCCTTCCTGGACCACTATCTTCATGCTGTGTCCTCACACACTGCAAAGAGGCCTCGGGAGCTCTCTGGGGTCTCTTCTAGAAAAGCATAATCCCGCTCATGAAGGCTCCATCCTCATGCATTTATTAGCCCCCAGAGGCCCCGCCTCCTAATCACATCACACTGGGTGGGAGTCAGGATTTCAATACATGAACATTCGGTCTGTAATAAGTAGAAATCCTCCTTTCATATAACAGACTAAACTGAGGAAAGAACAGTTCAATTAATTTTTAGGTTTCACTCAGCAAATAGTAAAGTCATTACTTTAGGCTGTATTCCCAATAACAGGAGGTAAAATTCCTACTGCCATGTTTTAGAGTTCCACCACGTGACTCAAGGGCAGCATCTCAGATAAATTGCAAAACTGGAGACAATTCTACTAGTCCATGAATACATATGTTTGACTTAGTATAATGTTTTGTATAGTCAAACATGGACATTAAGCATGAAAAGTTATTCTTAAAACTCTTAGAAATAGGGCAGTGCCTGTGGCTCAGTGAGTAGGGCACTGGCCCAATGTACTGAGGGTGGAGGGCTCATGAGTAGGGTGCTGGCCCCATATACGGAGGGTGGCGGGTCCAAATCCGGCCAAACTGCAACAAAAAAATAGCCTGGCGTTGTGGTGGGTGCCTGTGGTCCCAGTTACTTGGGAGGCTGAGACGAGAGAATTGCCTAAGCCCAGGAGCTGGAGGTTGCTGTGAGCTGTGAAGCCACGGACAAAGTAAGACTTTGTCTCTAAAAAAAAAAATAGAAATACAGTGTTTAGTAATGTTTAATTTTAACGACATGCACATAAGATGAGCAAGCATTTGAAGGTGGAAACCGGGTTTGCAAAAGGAAGACACCTTTCAAGATTCTAATTTATGGCAGTCAGCCTCTAAAACAACCCCTAATGATCCTGACTATGGAGTATTCACACCCTTATAGACTCCCTTTCCACAGTGAGTCAAGGCTAGATTTGTGTGACCAACAGCATCTAGAGAAAGTGACAACATGTGACACGTGCAGCCGGGAGAAAGGCCTTGCAGCTCACATCTTGGTCTCTTGGGTCATCCACTCAAGGAGAAACCAATGGCCATGCCATAAGGATAGTCATGTAGCCCTGTGAGTGTGCCACCCTAAACACGCCAGCCCTGTGAGTGTGCCACCCCTAAACAAGCCAGCCCTGTGAGTGTGCCACCCCTAAACACGCCAGCCCTGGGAGTGTGCCACCCCTAAACACGCCAGCCCTGGGAGTGTACCACCCCTAAACAAGCCAGCCCTGTGAGTGCACCATCCCTAAACACGCCAGCCCTGTGAGTGTGCCCTTACGGAAGTGGGCCCGCCTGCCCCCGACAAGCTCCCATCTGACTGTAGCTCCACCTGGCAGCTGACTACATCAGATTGACAGACAGGGTCAGAACCTCCAGCCTGGTCCATTTCTAATTAATTCCTGACTAACAGACTGTTAGAGATTTAAAAAAATTGTTTCTTTTTTAAGCGACCCAGTTTTAGGGTGATTTGTCATCCAGCCTTAGTAACTGGAACATAATTTTACTCTACAAAATCCAGGCCTACTCTTTGATGATGTCCTTTCGGGAGGATCCCTCCTCTTCACTGAGAAGTTCACGTGGCTATAGTTTGTGTTCAATGCGACTAGAGCTCACACAGCCCAGCTATTTTATAGATTAGTAAAGAAAAGAAAGGGATGGAGGACGTTATGGGCTGAACAAGTTCGTATGTTGAAGTCTTTACCTCAATACGTCGGAATGTCTGTATTTGGAGAAAGGGCCTTGAAATGGGTAATTAAGTTAAATTAGGCCATTTGGGTAGGCCCTCATTGAGTCCGGTGAGTTTGGGACATATGGGGAGAAACACCAGGGATGCAAGTGAGGATGTGGCGAGAAGGCAGCCACCTGCAGGCCAAGGAGTGGGGCCTCGGGAGAAACCAGTGCCGCCAACGCCAAGACTGTGAGAACACAGATTTCCACTGTTTAAACCACCCAGTCTGTGATCCTTCATTAGGGCAGCCCTGGAAAACTAAGCAAGTAGGGTGCCGGCCCATATACCGAGGGTGGTGGGTTCAAGCCCGGCCCCAGCTGAACTGCAAAAACAGAAAAATAGCTGGGCGTTGTGGTGGGCGCCTGTAGTCCCAGCTACTCAGGAGGCTGAGGCAAGAGAATCGCCTAAGCCCAGGAGTTGGAGGTTGCTGTGAGCTGTGTGACGCCACAGCACTCTACCGAGAGCGATAAAGTAAGACTCTGACTCAAAAATAAATAAATAAATAACTAAAGACATAAAATCCACAGATGAAAAGGAAAGGAAAGGAAAAGTCTGAGCACAGTGGCTCATGCCTATAACCCCAGCACTTTGGGAAGCCAAGGTGGGAGAAGACTGAGGCCAAGAGTTGAAGAGTAGCCTGAGCAACATTGTGAGACTTTGTCTCTACAACAGAATTTAAAAATTATCTGGTGTGGTGGTGCACACCTGTATTCTTAGCTACTTGGGAGGTTCAGGCAGGAGGATCATTCAAACCTAGGAGTTTAAGCCTATAGTAAACTATAATGACATCACTGTGCTGCAGCCCGGCCAATAAAACAAGACCCAGTTTCCAAAAAAGAAGACTTAGGAGACATAACAAAAACATTTGTAGGGACAACACTAAGGTATAGTGTCTAAAGATGCACATCTGGGTAATTGGAAACTATACAAAAATACTAGGAAGTTACGACTATGAAAGTTAGGATCTTGCAGGCGGTCTGTACTTTACATGATTCCAATATGCACTGTTTCAGTCCCACACCTTTGTTAAATTACAGCAATCCCCCAACACCACAGTTCAAATTCCATGTACCACAGTGGATTAACTTCGAGAAATTGCATAAAGCAGAAACTTCCATTATGCTCTCAGGGTGCAAATCTCTGTGTAATTAACAGATATGTCTCCTGACCAGTGACCAATCACATCCCTCCTTTCAAAGTCAGTCTGTGGGCTCGGCGCCTGTGGCTCAACAGGCTAAGGTGCCAGCCACATACACCTGAGCTGGCGGGTTCGAATCCAGCCTGGGCCCACCAAACAGCAATGACAGCTGCAACCAAAAAATAGCCAGGCGTTGTGGCGGGCACCTGTAGTCCCAGCTACTTGGGAGGTTGAGGCAGGAGACTCGCTTGAGCCCAGGAATTGGAGGTTGCTGTGAGCTGTGATGCCACAGCACTCTACCCAGGGTGACAGCTTGAGGCTCTGTCTCAAAAAAAAAAAAAAAAAAAAAAAGTCAGTCTGTGGCTGGTCACTCCTCACCTGTTATCCAGCTCTCACACACGGCAAATAGTGCATATGGCATGTTGCCTCCCGCTCTCCCAGGGACAAGCTTACAAAACATTTTACAAAGATGGATAATCCAAAGGGGAGACTGGCCAAAAAAGAAGAAAGTACAGGGCAGCACCTGTGGCTCAGTGGGTAGGGCGCTGGCCCCATATACTGAGGGTGGCAGATTCAAACCCAGCCCTGGCCAAACTGCAACAAAAAAATAGCCGGACGTTGTGGTGGGCGCCTGTAGTCCCAGCTACCCAAGAGGCTGAGGCTGAGTCCAAGAGCTAGAGGTTGCTGTGAGTTGTGATGCCACAGCACTCTACCGAGCGTGACAACGTGAGACTGTCTCTAAAAAATAAAAGAAGAAGAAGAAAGTACAGCAAAGAAATGAAAAGTGGTAACACTGGAAGCAAAATATGAATGGGAAGTCCAGAGAGTCACACAGAAGTAGCTGAGCATGGAACATGGCATTGCCACCACTAGAAGACTCTAGATGTGCCCCAGAGGAAGAGAACTTGTTGACATAAATAAGAAAAGTGGTCAAAATGAAAAAAATGAAGAAATGACACCTGCAAAAACTTCACATTAAAGGAACTCTTGGAGACACTTCACAACATCGAAAGCGTGAAGGATAAAACATTAGATCCAAACTCGAAAGGGATATAAAAATTCATCAAGGCATAGAAAAGATGTTTGTTATGTATGTAAGTTAAATGATGAGAAAAAAGAAGGCAAGCACTATTCACCTACTCTTGATAACGTCTGACTTTTTTTGTAGAGACAGTTTCTCATCTTGTTGCCCAGGCTGCTCTCAAACTCCTGGCCTTAAGGGATCCCACCACCTTGGCCTCCCAAAGTGCTATCACAGGTGGGAGCCACAGCACCAGCAGTGAGAGGGCTTTTATTATTCTGACAACAATTTTGAAAAGTCCCAGACCAATCACAGTTTTCCCCACTGATCAGTAACACAGCTTACCAGGGTGTCAGGGTGCATCACTGTTTTTACAGCACCCCAACACCGTGCAAAGAGTGTGGGGTGGAGTTATAATTGGGATGGAAGGAACACAGGAGAAGCTTCTAGAGTGACTGGCAAAGTTTTACTTCCTGACCAGAGTGGTGATTTTACAAGCGTATTTACATTATGATCATTTATGAAGCTAAATCTACGTTACCGTGACTCAAATCCACAAGGGACTAGTCAATGATGACCAGTCCAAATCATTGAGCCAGTGGTCACCTTTCTAAGAAAAAAGAGAAGAAAAGCCACAGAAGTAAGCGAGTTACTTGGCAGAGGGCACAAAAGCTGCTGTCAGATGTGAAATCAGAACCCAGGCCTTCCAGCTGCCAGGCCTGCAGGGCTCTCTTTAAAGCCTGACAGTCTTTCATGAAACAGACTCCGTAAAGGGCATGTCTGTTGTCCACTTCCAAGCAAGGTACTCAGCCAGGCTAGAATGGGGGTGGAAGGTTGAGGTTTTAAGATACACTACTTAAGGCTAATTAGAAAGAAGAAAAAAATAAATCATCAGGCAGTCCAAAAGAGACTTACCATTTTAAAAAAAATTGTTGTTAAGTTATTTCTCAGGTAGAAGAATCAGGCTTTGCAGAGAACAGTAAGACAGTCTGCTGCCTATTCTTGGCTCAGCGCTACACTCAGCCATAATGAACGAGGTTGACCCTGCGGCTCAGGCAGCTCTGCTGTGGATTTCTGAGATCTGAGCAGATACAATCAATACTTGGCCTTCCCTTCTAGACTTAGGATAATAACACAACACTTTTCCCCTCACTTAAATATACTAATAGCTTCTTATATTACTTTTTTTTCATACAAAATCTATCAGGACTTACATGGCTTCTATTTGTTTAAGTTTTGGGAATATGTTTTCTCTTCTCTTTCACTAACTCTAACAAGAAGTGACCTTACGTAAGTGGGATACTAACTTCCAACCAACTTAGCTGGCTAGTAAATCCAGAGCATATGCATATACTGAAAGTCTCTTAAGATTTGTTCTTTTACTCTTTTAAGACATTTACTTTGATAAATGTCCCTGACATTAGGAAAATTTCAAAAAAGGGAGGGATAAAGAAGAAACAAACTTTTTAAGTCATTTCAGGACTTAAAAAGACAGAAATGTGCATAGAGCACCAAGGTAACTGGGTTTAGGTATATCCAAAGAACAGTTTTTAAAGATATAAGCTCTATTGTTTCCAAAATGACATTTTCTCTGGGTTTAGTAATAGAAAGAAAAGAAATTCTGACATTAGAATGGATATCAGGTGGATCCCTTGAGCTCAGGAATACAAAACCAGCCTGGGCAAGAGTGAGACCCTGGGCTCTAATGAAAATAGAAAACCTAGCGGGCGTTGCAGTGGGTGCCTGTAGTCCCAATCAACTAGGGAGGCTAAGGCAGGAGAATCCTTTGAGCAAAGGACTTTGAGGTTGCTGTGGGCTGTGACACCATGGCACTCTACCTAGGGCAACAAAGTGAGACTATATCTCAAAAAATTTAAAAAAAGGGCAGCACTGTGGCTCAAAGGAGTAGGGCGCCAGTCCCATATGCCAGAGGTGGCGGGTTCAAACCCAGCCCTGGCCAAAATCTGCCAAAAAAAATTTTTTTAAAAAGAGAAAGATGGAAAGAAAAGAAAAAAGAATTATTGCCTGAGATTCTCAGGCAATAATTCTCAGCTATGGCACAAGGGAGGGTAAAGGGAAATTTACTGCCAGAAGGAGAAGGTCTCATAGGCTGCTTAGAGATAGAGTTCACTAGTTTTGGAAACTCAAGGCTAGATCTGGTATCTTAATGGGCAGATTTGTTGTTGTTTGTTGTTGTTTTTCAGTCAGTCTCACTATGTCACCCTCGGTAGAGTGCCCTGGCATCACAGCTCACAGCAACCTCAAACTCTTGGGCTTAAGCGATTCTCTTGCCTCAGCCTCCCAAGTAGTTGGAACTATAGGTGCCCGCCACAACGTCCGGCTGTTTTCTGGTTGCAGTTGTCATTGTTGTTTAGCAGGCCCGGGCCAGACTCGAACCTGCCAGCTTTGGTGTATGTGGCCAACACTCTAGCCACTGAGCTACGGGTGCCAAGCCACTGAGCAGGTGTTCTTTCAAGAGTATTTTATCTGAATTGCTGCAATTCTAAAGAAAGAACTTCTTGGGGGATATTTTAGAAAGTCTCAGTCTCAGCAAGCACAAGCTCTACCCATTCCCGCTCTCAGCTCTAGTTATTTGGATCTGACAAAAAGCGATTTCATCGTGGTAGCTGCAATTTTCTTTTCTTTTTTTTTTTTTTTTTTTTTTTTTTCGGAGACAGGGTCTCAAGCTGAGAGTACTATGGCATCATACCTCACAGCAACCTCTAATTTGGGGGTTCAAGCAATCCTCTTGCTTCAGATTTTCTATTTTTAGTAGAGATGGGGGTCTCACGTTTGCTTATGCTAGTCTTGAACTGTGACCTCAAGCAATCCACCCACCTCGGCCTCCCAGAGTGCTAGGATTACAGGTGTGAGCCACCACGCCTAGCCAGCAACTTTCATAATTCCATCTCAAGAAACCACTTTCTTTGCTTGTCCATAAGAAGGAACTTCTCATGCGTCAAAATGTTATCACAAAATTACAGCAATTCAGTCTCATTTTCAGACTTCACTTCCTTTTTTTTTTTTGAGACAGAGCCTCAAGCTGTCACCCTGGAAGGAGTGCCGTGGCATCACAGCTCACAGCAACCTCTGATTCCTGGGCTCAAGTGAGTCTCCTGCCTCCGCCTCCCAAGTAGCTGGGACTACAGGCGTCCACCACAACGCCCGGCCATTTTTTGGTTGCAGCCGTCATTGTTGTTTGGCGGGCCCAGGGGCTGGATTTGAACCCACCAGCTCAGGTGTACGTGGCTGGCGCCTTAGCCCGTTGAGCCACAGTCGCCAAGCCATTGTGATTATCTTTCAAAAAAATTTTTTTAACATCAATTTTCATGAAACCATAGGTAAGTCAAAAATTCGCATTATTTTCAAATATGAGTTCCATCACAGAACCAGTGCAGTGCAGACAGTTTAAAATACCAATAGAGTGTGTGGGAAGGACGTGGCTAAGAAACACACAGCACATAGATGGTTTGAGAAGTTCTGTTCTGGTGATTTTAATCTTGAAAATGAGCCCGTGGGTGACCTGAGACCAATGTGGGAAAGGATGAGCTGGAAGCTGTAGTGGAGGCAGATTCATCTCCACCTACACGTGGATTAGCAGCAAGGTTTGACTGTTTCAACAGCATTGAACCCTCTGAAACAAATCAGCAAAATAAAGAAGCTGAATAGATGGGTTCTGCATGAATTAAATGAGAGTCAGAAAAATCATCTGGACACTTGCCTTTCTTTGTGTCATGACATACCGGTGAACCATTTCTACACTGTATTTTTATGTGAAATTTAAAAAATGGGTTATTTTTGACAATCATAGAAGTCCGGAGCAATGCTTGGATAAAGATGAAGTGCTGATGCACGGTCCAAAACTGAACATTCATCCAAAAGAGCTCCTGGTGTCCGTGCGGTCCAGCCCTGCTGTCAGCCACTACAGCTGCGTGGAACCCGGCCAGTCCAGTACAACTATGTCTACTGCAACCAGTCGGAAGAAAGGGCCAGGCCGCTTGTGAGTCAGCAGCTGAGACTGATCAATTAACACTCGACCACATGTTGCACAAATAACACTGCTCAACTATAGAAGCTGGATAAGGGAACTCTATGTTATCCACCCCAAGCCCCAGACCCTGCACCAACTAACTACCACTTCTTCCAGGCTTTGGACCACTTCTTGTAAGGAAAAATACTCAATGCTCAACAAGCTGTGGAAAATGCCTTTCGTGATTTCATCACTACTCATTCACCAGGCTTTTTCTCTGCTAGCATAAACAAGCTACTGTTAAGATCCCAAAACTGTGCTGACAGTTCAGGAGTATTCTCTGATTAATTGTACTGCTTCTTGTTTTGAGATATAACAAACCAAACTTTTGGATTTTATTGATATCCACTGAAGTTCTGAACCTCTCAAAATCCTCCATGAGGTTTGAAATCAATTTATTCCAAACTCTTGTTATTGCTGGGCACTTGTAACTCAGTGGTTAGAGCACTGGCCTTGTGCACCAGGGATGGCTGCTTCAAACCGGCCGGAGCCTGCTCAAGAAAAAAACAAAACCAAAAAGAAACCAAACTCTTGTTATTATTGATATTTTGACCTCCTCCTATGAATCACAAATGTTCCTAATGGCATCTAGGATGGTGAATCCTTTCTAGGAAGTTTTCAGTTTACTTTGCTTACATCCACCAGAGCAATCAATCAATTTTTGTAGCAACTACACAGCCTTACAAAATGTATTTCTTAAATAAGACCTGAATGTTGAAATTATTCCTTGATTCATGGGCTGCAGAATGGATGCTGTGTTAGCCAGCACCAAAACATTAATTTCCTGTATATCTCCATCGGAGCTCTTGGGTGACCAGGTGCATTGTCAATGAGCAGTAATATCTTGAAAGAAATCTTCTTTTTTCCCCTAAGCAGTAGGTCTCACCAGTGGGCTTAAAATATTCAGTAGACCATGCTCCAAACAGATGTGTTATCATCTGAGCTGGACCAAGAGTTTCCTGGTCCAGCTTCTGAGCAGTTGAGCAGTTGTTTGTGTGTTGTCCCATTTATAAAACACAAGCAGAGTAGATTTGGCACAAATCTTAAAGGACCTAGGATTTTCAGAATGGTCAATGAGCTCTGGCAATCACTAAAAGTCACCAGTTGTATTAGCCCCTAACAAAAGAGAGCCGCCCTGTCCTTTGAAGCCAGATACTGACTTGTCTCTAGCTATGAAAGTCCAAGATGATGTCTTCCTCCAACAGAAGGCTGTTTAATCTACATTGAAAATATGTCATTCACTCTAGCCAACTTCATCAATTACCTTAACAAGATCGTCTGGATAACTTGCTGTAATTTCTACATCAGCACTTGCTGCTTCATCTTGTACATTTATGTTACACAGATGTTTTCTTTCCTTAAACCTTACAAACCAAACTCTGGTAGCTTCAAACCTTTCTTCTGCAGGTTCCTTAGCCCTCTTGGTCTTCACAGAATTGAACAGAGGGGCTTGCTCTGATTAGGCTTTGGTTTAAGGGAATGCTGTGGCTGGTTCAATCTTCCATCCAGACCTCTCAAATTTTCTCAAGGATGTTTCATTTATCATTCATGTGTTCACTAGAATAGTAATTTAAATTTTCCTGAAGAACTTTTCTTTTGCATTCACATTTTGGCTAACTTTTTGGTACAAGAGGCCTGGCTTTCAGCCTGTTTGGGCTTTTGATGTGCCCTCTTCCCTAAGCTTAATCATTTCTACCTTTTGATTTAAAGTGAGAGACTTGTGATTCTTTTATTTACTTGAATCCTTAGAGACTAGGGGTATAGTTGGCCTAGTTTCAACATTATTATTGTGTCTCAACGAGCCACAAGGAGGAGGGAGAGAGGAGCAGCGGCCAGTGAGCAGTCAGGACACAGCTACCAATTAAGTTCTCCTTGCTCTGTGGGAGATTTCAGCTATCCCAAACTGATCACAATAGTTAATGTTCAAGAAAAGAAAAAAATCTAGCCAGGCGTTGTGGCAGGCACCTGTAGTCCCAGCTACTCGGGAGGCTGAGGCAAGAGAATCGCCTAAGCCCAGGAGTCAGAGGTTGCTGTGAGCTGTGTGACGCCATGGCATTCTACCAAAGGCAATAAAGTGAGACTGTCTCTAAAAAAAAAAAAAAGAAAAGAAAAAAAGAAAAATCACTGATCACAGATCACCATAGTACACATAAAAATAACGGACAAGTTTGCAACATTGTGAGATTTCCCAGCACGTGACCTGGAGACATGAAGTGAGCACACTCGCCGGGAAACGGAGGCTTGCTCAGGGCAGAGGTGCCACAAACCCTCAATACGTAAAAATGCATCTGTGAAGCGCAATAAAACAAGGTATCCCTCTATACGAAATATCAGGCGAGGGAGTGGAGCTCATTAATTAAAGGAATCCTTTGATAATCTTATGTAAAACTTAAAAAATCCCTATTAGACCAATGTTTTTCAAAACCAATTTCCCTAGATGTCTCCCGAGAGGGACGATATCTAATTAGTTGTAAGTCTGCCATGGATGATACAGTGTTTACTTATATTTCAAAGTACAAAATACTCAAACTTCCGCACTTGATTTCAGGAGGGAAGCAAAGATGGAAAACGCCTGTAGCCTCTGACTCTCAGTTTTGAAGCAGTGCTTCTGAATAGCAGCAACGGAACTTCACTCACATGAAGTACAAGAGGTGCTATGATTCTTGTTTCAAGTTTTCTTGTTTGTTTATTTGGGAGGCTTTCCTGGGGGTCCTAGTTTTTTCCATATTGTATAAAAACCCAATAGGTGAGCTGGGTGCCCACATCTCAATGGTTAGAGCGCTGGCCCCATGTACTGGGGCTGGCAGGTTCAAACCCAGCCTGGGCCTGCTACACAAACAAACAAAAAATACCAGTAGGTGTCAGGGGATTGTGCTATGATTTATTACTGGCCTTGCAGCTCTTTCCTAAGTTTTGAATAGCATATGGAGGAAAACAAAGGCTTTAGAGAGCAACCCATTCATTAGGGATCATATAACCCAGGAGAATACACTCTGAGATTAAGGAAATCACAGACAATTAAACAAGCATCCGTTCTTAAAGCTCCAGTAAAGCTCCAGGACTCAGGCTCTTCCTCTCATCTTTACTCCTTCTGCTATTAATTTGTACACCTTGATTTTAAAAAGAGATGGCCAGGTTTGGCGCACGGAGCTTAGTGGTTAGGGGGCTGGCCACATACACCAGGGCTGGCGGGTTCTCACCCAGCCCAGGCCTCCTAAACAACAATGACAACTACAACAACAACAAAAAATAGCTGGGCGTTGTGGTGGGCACTGTCGTCCCCACTCCTTGGGAGGCTGAGGCAAGAGAATTGCTTAAGCCCCTGAGTTTGAGGTTGCTGTGAGCTGTGATGCCACTGCTCTATCAAGGGTGACATAGAGAGACCCTGTCTCAAAAAAAAAAAAAATAGGGCGGTGCCTGTGGCTCAGTGAGTAGGGTATCGGCCCCATATACAGAAGGAGGCGCTGGCCCCAGCCCAATTGCAATAAAAAAATAGCCAGGTGTTGTGGTGAGCGCCTGCTGTCCCAGCTACTCGGGAGGCTGAGGCAAGAGAATCGCCTAAGCCTAAGAGCTGGTGGTTGTTGTGAGCTGTGACATCACAGCACTCTACCGAGGGCAACAAAGTGAGACTCTGTCTCTAAATAAATAAATAAAGAGATGGCCAAGCCAGGGCCTTGCTCCTACATTTTTAGCTTTAATTAATTACTTTGTTTATTTATTTATTTATTTTTATTTTTTGAGACAGAGTCTCACTATTTTGCCCTCAGTGGAGTGCTGTGGCATCACAGCTCACAGCAACCTCAAACTCTTGGGCTTAAGCGATTCTTTTACCTCAGCCTCCCAGGCACCCACCACAATGCCCAGCTATTTTTCGTTGCAGTTGTCATTGTCGTTTAGCTGACGTGGGCCGGGTTTGACCACAGCTCCCGGGGTGGTTGTGGCTGGCGCCTAATCACTGTGCTACAGGCACCAAGCCTTAGCTTTAACTTATTCTCAGCATTGGGAGGCATGCTGAGATCTGAATGCAAACCACTCACACTAAAGCCCTACTACCAACTTTTCTTTTCTGTTTCTTTTCTTTTTTTTTTTTTTTTTAAGAGACAGAGTCCCATGGCGTCACAGCTCACAGCAACCTCCAGTTCCTGGACCCAGGTGCTTCTCCTGCCTCAGCCTCCCAAGTAGCTAGGACCACAGGTACCCACCACAAGGCCTGGCTATTTCTTTTGTTGCAGTTTGGCAGGGGCCGGGTTCGAACCGGGCGCCCTACTCACTGAGCTACAGGTGCCGCCCCCAACTTTTCTTATCATTATACTTGAAAGTAAAGCTGCAGATGTCTCTCTAGGCAAGCTCAGGCAGTGAGCATTTGGTTTATAAGATAAGCCCACTGCCCGTTTGAGAGGAACCATCGGACATTCCTCTCTGGGTTCTAAGCTCTCCTATCAAGTAGGCAAGGTTTCAGTGTTGGTTGAGACGAAAAGCATATCTGGAGCTTTGAGACAAACTATTTTTAGGAACCAAAAGACAAGTTCCGACAGGGTTTAAGTGATTCAACCTGTGGACCCCGGGTCATGTGTCAGTATCTGGGGTGTGTTTTAAATGTGTACTTTCCCAGAGCTACTGAATCAGAATCTAGGGAATGAAGCTAGGAATCTCTGAGTTTTAATAAGTTCCCCAGATGATTCTTGCACATGGTAAGGTTGAAAAGTATTGGTCCAAAGTCTAGCACCATAGTGAGAACCCACCTCTATAAAAAACAAAAAAAGTCAGCTAAGCATGGTGGCACATATCTGTAGTCCCAGCTACTTGGGAGGCAGAAGAATTGCTTGAGCCCAGGGGTTCATGGTGTACAGCATTCTAGGCCAGGCAACTAAGTGACAGCCTGTCTCAAAAAAAAAAAAAAAAAAGAGAGAGAGAGAGAAAGAGAGAAAAAAGAAAAAGGAAAGAAAGAAAAGGCAGGACAAGGTGGCTCACGCCTATAATCCCAGCACTCTGGAAAGCCAAGGCGGGTGGATTGCCTGAGCTCACAGGTTCAAAACCAGCTTGAGCCAGAGACAGACCTTGTCACTAAAAATAGCCAAGCATTGTGGCGGGCACCTGTAGTCCCAACTACTCAGGAGGCTGAGGCAAGAGGATTTCTTTAGCCCAAGAATCTGCGGGTGCTGTGAGCTGTGCACACAGCACCCTACTGAGGGCAACAAAGCAAGACTCCATCAGAGGAGCGAGGAGGAAAGGGGAAAGGAATAAAAGAAGAACTGGTCTAGGGAAGCTAGTCTGGAGTACAGGGGCTCAATCATAGCTCACTGTAACCTCGCACTCCTGGGCTCCAGAAATACTCTCTTTTTTTTTTTTTTTTTTGAGACAGAGTCTCAAGCTGTCACCCTGGATGGAATGCTGTGGCATCACAGCTCACAGCAACCTCCAATCCCTGGGCTCAAGAGAGTCAGAAATACTCTCATATCAGCCTCCCAAGTAGCTGGGACCGCAGGTACCTGCCACCACACCCACCTAATTTTTCTATTTTTTTCATAGAGATGGGGTCTTGCTCTGCTCAGGCTGGTGTTAAACTCCTGGCCTCAAGCAATCCTCTTGCTTCAGCACCCCAAAATGCTAGGATTATAGGTGTGAACCTTGCTTAGGCAAAAGACAATAATTTTAATTATATGGACCTTTTCCATAGGTAGAACAGCCCAGTCCCCACTAGCAGTGGGTAAATGGAGCACTCCTTCAGTAAGTGTGCGTCACTGACGATTCTCCATGACTCTGAGTCTGGGGATTTCTCTTCTGATCGTCTTCCAGTCCCTCAATGCAAACCATTTTCTGTTGTCAGGCGCTGAACACAGACAAATGGCACATGCTCAGACACAGATTTACTTTGAGCAAACAAGATAAGTGGTCCAAATTTTATAACTTTAGTTTCCTTGAACAGCAAATAAGCAAAAGCGACACGTGCACTTTTTGATTATGTAACACATTCCATGGCAAAGACTCTGTCTTTGAAGGGGAAACATGTTTCACACTAGCCTATTGCTAGCTGCTTAAAGTAGTTGGAAACTCTTAAGATAACATTCATGAAGCCATTAAAGACATGCACATTCTTGTCCTTTGATTCTCTACATGGCTGGATGACTCTGAATAAATTAAATATGCTTTGTTCCCCAACAAACGTTTGAACCTAGAAGGTTAATATCATTTATGTTTGGTCACATGGGAATTATGACACAATTGTTTCCTAAATGGAGGTCTCATCCCCACCTTAGGCCAGGAAGGCATAACATTTTATTACACACACGCACACACACACACAAACACACACGTTACAATTAATGACCAATAGAAAGACTAGATAAAAGATGGTTACTTATCCACCAAAGAGTTCTGGGTGTTTCCTCCCACACTAAATGATTTTTTTGTGCAGATATAGTTGCCCAGCCTCCCTGAACGCAGGCAGGCTGTGCAGCTGGTTCTGGGGGATGGTATGGAGGGAGGAGGGACGCATTTCACTTACTAGCGGGCAGGCAGGTGACATGGTTTGCTCGTTCCATTCTTTACTACCCCTTGTAGTGACTCTGGAGACCACGTGCTGAAGGTGATAGCATCACAAGAAGGAAGGGGTCTTAATCCCTGAGTCACGAAGAGAACTGCCCACCCAGGAATAACTGATTTGGACACTGAAAGGATTAGGCCACTGGGATTCCGTTGTTACAGCAGCTAGCATTGCTTACAGAGTATGCTTGTGTTGGTAAAAGAGTCAAATTGCGATTTAGTAATGGGTTTCTAAGACAAATGCAAATACTGGAGAACCATAAGTGCTACGTACATGTATTCAGCCCATTCACATGAGTGAAAAACCAGTCTGAACGAATGAAGAACGCTTTTTGTTAAGAAAATCCTTAGTGATACTTCATGTCTTTTCTAATAATACCACAAATAGCTCACCTAGATCACAAGATGCTAAAAAGGAAGAATGTATTGCATGATATATTTACAACACATCCAAAACACAGAGTAACCTAGACACGACCTTACAACTAGAGCTTTACCTCCCCCGAGGTAGAGCGCACTGAACTTCAGCCATCCAGGGCCTCCCCTGGGAGCCTTTCTAGAGCTGTGTGCTTCGTGCACTGCTACTCAGTTCACATTTTTCTGGAGCCTGAGGAAGGAGGGGAGAGATTGAGTTGTCAGGCTAAGTCCTGCACTGGCCTCAGTTCCTTATCTGCCCTATGCACAGCTCACTCTGGGGCTTCCTCTGGTGTTTGAGGAATGAGTCTCAAAGTTTTCAGGATCCAGGTAAATGGCTGGAGGCTATGAAGAAAAAGATCTGTTTAGGCTTATCTCAGGTTTGAGCAAAAAGAAAGCCTCTGGAAGCCAGGAGGGGAAAAATACACCAGAGAAACCAGAGACAAAGATAGTCAAGTAAAAGAGCCTATGCTGTGGGTGGGGCTCTGTAAATGATATTTTATTATTTTTTTGAGATGGAGTCTCACTACGTCTCCCTCAGTAGAGTGCAGTGACATCACAGCTCACAGCAACCTCAAACTCTGGGGCTCAAGCGATTCTCTTGCCTCAGCCTCCCAAGTAGCTGTGGCCCGCCACAACTCCCGGCTATTGTTTGGTTGTAGTTGTCACTGGTGTTTGGCAGGCCCCACCAGATTGAAACCCGCCAGCCCCAGTGTATGTGGCTGGCACCCTAGCTGCTGAGCTACAGGCCAAGCCAACAATATTTTCTTGTGATGCAAAAAATAGTGCAGAGTTTTTTGAATTAGGGAACCATTTGAAAATACGATGAAAGCTATAGAGCATCCTTCTCCTCAATCACCCACATGAGCATTCGCTCATATACTTATACATGATTTTGGGAGATAAGAGCGCATCTGTAGCCCGCTGATGAACCTCAGGTTAAGAATTCCTACTTTAGTGGGAGATTTAATAGCTGACCCCCAGGCTTATACAGGAATCCACTAGTAAATAGTGCAGACTCTCCCCTAGGAAGGAGAGAGAACATAGCTATTTCTTGCATCTCTTGCTCCTTGACAGTGGATGAGGAGGAGAGAAAGGCGGGTAATGTCATCCCAGGTTTCCTGCTGCTGTCCTGAACCTGGGGACCTTCGTGCGGTCCAGCAGAGGGGCATCATGAATGATTTTTTTTTTTTTTTTTACTTTTTTAAACACCATTTTGAAATAATACTAGTCTCATGTAAAAGTTGTAAAAATAGGCATGGCGCCTGTGGCTCAACGGGCTAAGGCGCCAGCCACATACACCTGAGCTGGCGGGTTTGAATCCAGCCCAAGCCCACCAAACAACAATGACGGCTGCAACCAAAAAATGGCCGGGTGTTGTGGCGGGCGCCTGTAGTCCCAGCTACTTGGGAGGCGGAGGCAGGAGACTCGCTTGAGCCCAGGAATTGGAGGTTGCTGTGAGCTGTGATGCCACAGCACTCTA
>CAUYON010133981.1:0-10416 GCA_963573935.1 Arctocebus calabarensis
CCAGCAATTGAAAACTGATAATGGTTCTGGTTACACTAGTAAAATGTTTCAGCAATTTTGTGCTCAATTCTCCACCATGCATACCTAATTACACATGGCTGGTCCAAAGGTAGTGAGTTTTTAAGAGTAAGGGAAATTAGACAGAAAAAAAATGGCATTGTGTAAAGAAAGAATCATGTATAATAAATTTTGTCCTGAAACAGAATGATGGTATAATAAAGTAAAAAGCAGGGCAAAATTTAAAGAAAGTTTAGAATGTTTGTTGATTGTCTGTGCAAGTCATAAAAGGAATTTGTGAAAGAATTTACATATAATTCAGTTGACTATTCCTTTAAAATCTTTTAGTATGTACTCATGGGACTAGGGTTAACTGTCACTTTTTTGATTATAGAGCTAGCCAGGCTGCCCTGTGCAATGTGCTCCCTGTGCTTCTTGCTAAAATTAAATGCTCAAGAGATATTGAGATTGAAGTTGCAGGATAGAGTGGAGCCTCCCTCTCACACTGACTAATGCTAAGTGGCGGCCAATGGCGGGTAAGATCCTCCCGACAGTCTAAGCAACCTAAGACAGGACCCTCTTGATAAACTTGAGGTATCCAATGACGGGTAAGCTACATCTGTTAGCAGGAGGACAACCTAAGACAGGCGCACTTAAGCCTCTATTAAAATAATAAGGGAGGGGGAGATGTGGGAAGCCGTGAGATGTGGGAACCCCCGGGGGACTCCCCCCACGTAAGAAACTGCTTTTGCACTGGCTATGGCCAAGGTCTGACTTTTTCTAAGATGAAACTGGCAGGAGCCAGAACGGGGAGTAAGAAGTCCAGACAGTCAAAACTAGAGATAAACAGCATGGCAGTTTTAAGGTAAACAGCATAGCAGTTCCCAAGGAGTAAGAGTGCCAAAGAGAACCTTAAATGACCTTCTTCCCTGTGTGATAAAAGTCTGGAAGAAAGATAAAGTGTTGTCAAAATAAGGTTAAAATAAAGTGAGGTCTCAGACTCAGCCTGACTGAGTTCATTACCCTTTGTGTGTGTGTGTGTTTTCATCCCAGCACCCTCTCCTCAGAACCTCGCTAGTGGACGGCGGGCCTGACATAACACCATAAGGAGTGCTGTGTTCTGATGACCCTTTCAACATTATGAAACATTCTTTTTTATATCTGATTAATATTGCTTTGAATTTTACTCTGGCATTAATACAACTATATCAACTTTGTGTTTACAGTGTGTATGGAAAATCATTTTTCATCTTTTTACTTTCAAACTAGGTTTTTATACTTCAACCTAATTCTAGTATAGCCAGTATACTAATTAGGGCTTCCTTTTTTACCTACTCTGATAATCTTTGCCTTTGAGACTGCTTAGACCAATGATATCAAATGTATGGGAAAGTCACACAGTAATATTTTTTAAGAGCTTATTTTTTTAAGGATAGTTTTACTACTAAGAGAAATTTCTCATATCCACCCTGCTACCACACATGTATAGCCTTCCCTATAATTAACATCCCCACCAGAGTGGTACATGTTACAACCGATGAACCTGCAATGGGCATCATAATCAAGGTCCATAGTTTACCTTAGGGTCTGCTCCCTAGTCTCTAAGTTGGGACAAATGTATCATAATGTGTATCCTTCACTGTAGCATCATACTGAGTATTTTCACTGGCCAAAAAACTGTACTCCACCAATTTATCCTTCCTCCAACCTCCATTATTCACTGATTTTTTTCGTCATCTCCATGGTTTTTGCCTTTTCCAAAAAGTCAGAGGTTGGAATAATATGGTATGCAAAATAAAATTTTCAGCCTGAACTCTTTCACTTAGTCACCTACATTTAAGGTTCCTCCATGGCTTGATAACTCATTTCCATTTAGTACTAAATAATACTATAGCAACTGGATGTACCACTGTTTATTTGGACTTTCAGAGATAAATGGATCACAGGTAAGTGTCTATTTAACTTTTTAAGAAATTGCCAAACTGCTTTCCATAGTAGTTCTACAATCTTACAATCCCATCAACAGTATGTAAGTATTACAGTTCCTCCACATTTAAAGTATGTATTTGATATGGTAAGTCTTTTTAATTTTTGTCATACTAATAGGTATGCAATATTCTGTCAATACAGTTTTAGTTAGCAATTTTTCTTCTAAAGATGTTGAGAATCTTTTCCATATTGTTTATTTGCCATCTGTATCTTTTTGTGAACTACCTGTTCAAATGTTCAGCCTAATTTATTAAATTGGGTTGTTTGCTGACTTGTTAAGTTTGAGTTTATATATTGTGAACATATATAAACCTTCTATCAGCTATTTGCTTTGTAAAGATATATTACCACAATATGGCTTATCTTTCCATGCCTTAACAGTGCCTTCTCAAGAACAGTTTTTAACTCCAATGACATGTCCCTCTAGTTTTGACACAGATCGTTCTTTAAAGGTCCTAGCAAAGAGATTTCTAATCCAAGGTCACAGAGATTTTCTATAAGTTTTATAATTTTAGGTTTTACATTTAAATCATGGTCCATTTGGAATTTTCATATGCAACATGAAATTCAGATCCAAGATTTCTTTCTCACATATGCTATAACCAATTGTTACACTATCCTTTCTTTAGAAGTGTATTCTTTCTCCATTGAGTTGACTTTTCACAAAAATCAGTTGTCCACAATTGTGGGTTTCATTTCTGAACTCTCTATTCTGTCTCATTGACCATTTGTCTGCCTTTATGCCAATATGATGCTATTTTGATTAATGCAGCTTTGCAGTAATTCTTAAAAATAAGCAATAAATGCTCTAGTTTTTCTCTCCCGGCTATACTTCTTTGTTATTGTTTCAAAAGATTACACTTAGAATTTCAACATGCAATCTTATTAGAATCTTTTTTAGTTAATATATTACTTCATGTAAAATTTGAGAAACTTACTACTGTAAAATTCCATTCATCTACACTTTGTACTAATTATTGTTAGATAAACACATATATGTAACAAACCCCATAAATACAAAGCTTTCACTTACATAAACACAGACCTTCAAAGAAACTTCAGAGGATTAATACAGACAGCCTTTTTTAAATTTATACACTTATTACCATTTCCACTACTTCCTACCTCATGCAAATCTGTATTTATATCTAATGTCTTTCTATTCAGTCTGAACAAGTTAGCCTTTTATTTTCTCTTATCTTTATTCCTGGCTGTTTTTAGATTTACTCTTTGTTAGTTTTCCATATTTTGACTATTACATATGGTTCTGTATATTTATCTTACATGGGGCTTACTGAGTGTCTCAGATATTTCTTATTCAAATTTTACAAGTTTTCAGTCATTCCACTTCAAATACATATACTTTTCTTCCCCCACTCCACTCTATTCTCTCTTAAGAGCTTCAATTAGACTGCTTACACAGTAGACTGCTTAAGTGTCCAACAGGTCTATTTTGTTCTCTCTGAAAGTTTGAACAATTTATATTTATCTGAATTCAAATATGCCAACCTTTCTTCTATTGTCCCCCATCTGCTGTTAGTCCCAAGTGAATTTTTCATTTCAAAGATTGCATTTTTCAATTAGCCTTGATAATTCTTTATCTCTTAATATATTCCTCCATCTGTTCAGTCATTATGTCAATCTTTTCCTCTATAGCTTAAAATATTTATCATCTTTATCTGCTAACTCTATTATCAATTCTGGAGTCTGCTCTTATTGAACGCTTCTCTGTAATTTATGGGTTATTTTCCTGCTTCTTCACATGACTTTTAACTTCTGACTGTATGTTAGGTATTATAGAGGACAGTTGTAGCAACACCAAATCATGTTGTTTGCCTTAAGGGTGCTGTTTTTTGTTTTGGCAAGCAATTAAACTACTGGTGAATCCTTTACATTTCTATCATTGGGTCAGATTTTAGGTTTAGTCTTATGAACGGCACTTACCATGGAGCAGCGGTTCTTAACCTGTGGGTCATGACCCCTTTGTAACAATGAAAATACATCCCGGCATTAGGAAGGTTGAGAACCACTGCAATAGAGATGATCCTTTCTTTTAAGGCCTAAGTTTTTCTTAGTCTAAATCAGTGTTTTTCAACCTTTTTGAAAAAGCACAATTGAATCTATAATTAAACTTCCACGGCACAATTAAATTATATTGATTTAAAAAAGACTAAAAAATATATATACTTATTGTGCTCTGAACTTCTTTCAAAAGTAATTTAATTAAATGATTTTTAAAAAATGTTCACAGCACACCTAAGATCCTCTCACTGCACACCAGCTGAAAAAAATCACGGTCTAAATAGAATCACTGAAGTCCATGTTCTGACTTTCCAGAATTTCAATGTCTGAGTCCCCACAACTGCAATGTCTTAGTACACTGTTCAATCTAATGGAATCACCATTTAGCTTTCAGCTCCAGAGCAGGTCATTTCTGACAGACTTTGGAAAGTCTCAATCTGCCCATATGTAACCAGCCATTATCTAAAATTCTGAATAAAGCAAGTCCCAATTTCTACCCCCTACCCCATGCCTAAACCCCTAGACCAGGCATCCTCAAACTTTTTTTTTTGAAGTTTTTGGCCGGAACTGGGTTTGAACCCGCCACCTCCAGCATCTGGAGCCAGCACCCTACTCACTGAGCCACAGGTGCCGTCCATGTCCTCAAACTTTTTAAACAGGGGGCCAATTCACTGTCCCTCAGACCGCTAGAGGGTCAGACTATAATTTAAAAAAAAAAAAAAAAAAAACTATGAACAAATTCCTATGGACACTGCACATATCTTATTTTGAAGTAAAAAACAAAATGGGAACAAAGACAATTCGCACCAAAGCATGTGGCCCGCGGGCCGTAGTTTGAGGACCCCTGCAATTCCCTTTTCTCCAGGACCATTCCCCACAAATTCCTTATGTTTGAAGAGCTTCAAATTATACTCTTGGTCTCTTCAGCAAAGTGAGACCTGAATTATCTGCTTGAGTTCCATTTCCCAATACTATGGCAGTAAGATAACCCCAGGGAGAAAGCCAGAATGGTCAGGAGACTCACCTCATGTTTCCCTTCTCTAAAAGATCATGCCCTTACATTGACTGCTCATCAATTCCAGAAAACAGTTGTTTCATATATTTTATTCAGTTTAACATAATTTTTGATTTGGGGAGCAGACTGGAAAGTGGGTAAGGCTGCTACCAATTACTCTGTCACAGCCCTAATTATTAATTTTAAAAACATTTCCATTATCAATCATGATATACATTATTAAAAAAGAAAACAAAAAAGAATTAAAGACATGATGAGACTATTTGGTCAATTATTTTCACCAGGTACTTCGTTGACTATTTTGCTTTGTAATCTTTGTATAGAAAAATGAGTCATATGTGTTGACAAATTTCTCTTCACATCATTATAACTATATTTGGTAAGTATGTCCTTATAATTTTTAGTTAACTGAACTTTATACAAGTAACTGCTACCTAAAGGAAATCAAAATGTCTTCTAGTCTTTTAAGATCCTTTTATTGTCCGATATAATTCCCCAAGCAAGTAATTCAAGAAAAAATAACAGAAAAAAATTTCAGTTTGAGGTAATAATGTTAAATGTTGATTTATAGGGTAAATTAATTCAATAATAACAATAATCAGATTCAAAATTAGGTTCAGTCACAAAACTAAGGTCTACAATTAGTTTATATTGGTTCACAGACCCCACAACCAACATTTGTGACATATACTGAAAAACTCTAACTTTGAAAATTAAATCATCTTAAAATTTTAAGTAAACAATATAGAAAAATAAATTCAAAGAATTAAAAATATTGTTATGGCAAAGAAAAAGGTTGAAAGCAAAGAAAACAGTTACTTTTTTTGTCTTTTATTTGAAGTCTGAGTTTTAGGATTTATGGCATAAATAAAATAAAATAAAAATATTTTATAACAATCAAACAAAACTAAAAGCAATAGAAGAAAAGGATGAGTATGGGGGTTATAATATGAAAGAGGAACAATTATGTCTTTGTGATCAAAAAAAGGAAGACCATCGACTTAAGTTTTACTTGCCCACAAAACTCACCAACTTTTAAGTTTTTTCCACTGGACTCATTTATATGCTGGTAAAAATTTCCTCTAAAATGTTTCAATATAGCTTTTAAAAAGAATAGCTACTCTCATATAACAACTTTTCATTCTGCCCCATAAATGGCAAATAATGACAGACTGCTAAGACTTGGTTATACTTACCTGTAACTACCATGCTGCTCATATTAGAGTTTGGACTACTGAGAACACTGCCTGAGAGTAGTTCGTCAGATCCTCTCTATAAAAGAAAAAAAAAAAAAAAAATTAGCATAGGACATCTTAAAGTTTAAAAATATTAATCTGAAAGTCTGTCACACACTTAAACAAATACAAATGTTACATTATTGGGGAGACTCAGAAACTTAATTCTTAAAATAAAAAATTAACTTCCTTTCTCGATTCTCTTATCTGTCCCCTATCCCTTTCACTTAAGCCCAAAAGACAATAAATACAAAAGATAGGGTGGTGCCTATGGCTCAAAGGAGTAGGGTGCCGGCCCCATATGCCGGAGGTGGTGGGTTCAAACCCAGCCCCGGCCAAAAACTGCAAAAAAAAAAAAAAAAAAAATTAAACAGGTATAGACATTAGTAGCTAGGACATTGAAAGCAAAATGAAAATATATAGAAAAAGAAATTTCTGTCAGAATAAAAAGAAATATGCTCATGACCTAAAATCTTTCAGAGAAAAAGCTCAAAGGCATATGGTTTTGGACCTGCACAGTTGTTCAAACCAATCAGTAATATTTTAGATATTTTGAAAAAAGTGTATTTACAAGTTTGTGAGTACACTAATATTTAAAGTAGCTAACTCAACTTTTTTTGCCTATATTACATATGTGTATGTTGTCATACATATGTAATAAAATTTAAAATAGCCAAATCAATACTGGCTGATTTAAAACAATCCATCAGTAACAAAAAAAGCTGAATACAACCACAAAAATGAAAAAATGTATAAAGGATAGAGAAGCATTTCAGGAAGTCAAAGAAAATCCAAATTAACCATAAATTCCATGCTAATTTGTGTTACTCATAATTAATAAGCTTTCGTATTACAACAAATACGAAAATAATAAACAGATATTCCAGGTCCTCTGCCTTAAATGTTTTAAAAGCTTCCCATTCATCGGCAACAAAACTCAAATACAAATATAGAGAAAATATAGCAGTTTCAAGCCACATTAACAACATATTTGCACCAAATATAATTTCTGATCAAGATATGGAAAATGTGACATGGCAGTTAGTTGTATGTGTAAAAGAACATAATGAGCAGAACTAGATATTTTAGTGATTTTCAAAATACAATCCCTAAGACTAGGATAAAACCCGGAAACCTGTTGGTAATACATGTTCTCAGGTCCATCCTAGACCTACTGAATAAGTAACTGAGGGTGGGGTCCCATCATCTCAGGTTTTAACAAATCCTCTTGCTGTTTCTAATACATATTAACATTTAAGACCACTGACATACATTATATGTTTGTCCACTATATACAAATGAAAATGTTTCCCAGTTGTCTATTTTCATGATAAATATATAATACAGTTTTAAGAAAAAGGTCTCTGAAGTCAGCTTCTACTATCAGCTAATTTAACTGTATTTAACCGTTCTATACCCGAAGTTCTTCATTTGTAATATTGAAATAACATCTATCTATATCACAGCCCTTAGGATTAAACGTGATAATACATGCATGGTGACTGATAGGAAATTTACCTGGCCACATTGTACTATTCACTATAATATTTGCTGCAGCCCATATCATATAGCCTATGGCTAGGAGGAGTGAGAGTTACAAGAAATACCTCAATAGCTCAATAATGGAACACCTTGGTAGAAAGGCATAGAGAGGGATTTAGCTCTCCTAACAAGCCTGAGAGCTCCCAAGATGAGAGCTGCAGTGAAATAGCAGTCTCTACACCCGTAGTGTTGAGAGGCACGAGATCAGCCTTGTATTAGGCTGGAAGAAAAGGCAGTCAAAAGCATGCGCCTTCTATCACGGACTCGCTTACTCTCTGTCTCCTCTTCTGCCTACACAACGCCAGTACAGTGTCTCTACGCTGAAGATCACCAAGCTCTGCTAAAGACTAAGATCTATCTATTCTAAGAAGACTGCTTTACTCTAAGACATATCTCTCTCTGTCTCTCTCCCTCTCTCTCTCTCCCCCTCCCTCCAGCTAAAGTAGATAGGTCTCAGGCACCTAAGAGAAACTGTACCTGAGCAAGTAACTTAGCAGTCCGCGTCCGGAGCCTAGTTAAGCTAGGCCCGAGACCTGGCCAGTCCTGGGCCCTGACAGTATTCCCTACCGTCAACTATTGACTAAATAATTGAATGAATGCTGAGTAACAACAACTGCTACTTATCTTTTGGCCTTTTTCTGAAAGCCCCCAAATTGTGAAGTTATTCCATATACAAAAGCAAAGTTAGTCCCCACCATAGGATGAGAAAAAAAGAAAAAAAAACCCTTCCATAAGCCAACAAAATTGCAGGTCAGATATTATAAAAGTAAAAAACAAAACTGTAAAGAGGTCCTTAAATGTTTCGGTCACCTGAACAAAATTTCTAACCACTTAAAATATTTTCAATGTTTTACCTCAATTCTCAAAACCATTTTAATTCCCCTAGCTTTCAAAAGTACATTTGACCTCTTTTCAAATGTATAGTATCAGTTTATTTTTAGATGTTCACAGAAATAAAATTCTTCCACACGTCTTACTGTACTACACAATTCACTGTAATAGTTCTGCTTAGAGTGGATCCCAAGTGATTGTGGAAAGTGATGGGTGGGGAATACAAAACAAAGCCTCTAATTCTGACTTAATGGTATTCAAGATGCTCTCTTCTTCCTTCTGGCAATGCATCTGTATGCATGACAAAGTCTTTAATTTTTTCTTGAAATTTTGTATTTATTGTCTTTTTCCTTCAAATTATTTCATACCTGCTCTTAAGAAAGCAGACTGAACAGCCTTCAAAACAGAGTCAGAATTAGTATCAAATTATTTGCAAATTTCAGATTTTATCAAAATAATTGAAGATTTTTTATAAATTACATTTACGTAAATATAAAAACATTTATGTTGCCCTGAGTATAAAGCTTATCACTGCTATGCCAAAAAGAAGTAATTCTACACTATGGATAAATGTTATTAACATTATCACACTGACTGCTAGAACAATTACACCTGAATTATCAAGGCTAATTCTTTAACTTGGAATATAATGTATAAAATGATCAGTGGTTGTGATTAATGGCTGTTCCATATTAGCAGCTACCAAAACAAACTGAATCAGTGGTACTTAAACTCAGAATCAAAATCTCTATTACAAATGTATTCTTTTAAAAATTTTAATTCATCTTAGATGTCAATTTATCCTAGATTCAACCTAGAAAAAGAAGTTAAATATTAAGATTGGCACTGATGTTTCTTGTTAAATCTGACCACAGAAACAATTAGGAAACTGCTGATACCAGAACAAGTTATAAGTCAAAAAGAAATGACTAAAAAAAAAAACAAAACAGGTAAGTACAAAAGCAGGTTCACATTATCGGCCATTTGGCATTGATTCCAATGATATAAGTGTCTTATTTCTTCTTTTCACGGTCATTGAATATTCTGTTCATCATCATAATCTAATACAGTGGTTCTCAACCTTCCTAATGCCACGACCCTTTAATATAGTTCCTCATGTTGTAGTGACCATGGCTGGGGATCACCACAACATGAGGAACAGTATTAAAGGGTCATGGCATTGAGAAGGTTGAGAACCAATGACCTAATCCAATTACCATCTATCATTTCTGGTGGAGAAGTTGGTGGGGCTGTCAGAAAAGCAAGCAAGAACTAATAGCTGAAGTTGACAAAGAGTCCCTAGGTTCTGCTAGGGTTCAGTACTGAGAACTGACCACTTTCTCCTCTGAAGATGTCAACTTAGGAAACCATGACAGAAAACATGAGACGAGGATATAAGCATCAGTTTCCCGAGGAAAATCAGACTCTCAGAGAGAAAAGGTACGCACCCAAGTGATTATTCATGGACTTGTTAAACACAGAGGTGTTACCAAGGAAATGAACAGGTAGAACTGAATACTACCTACCTATTAAAGGCTGGGAAACACTAAATCACACAAGCAATAAAGTACAGAAAACAGTAATACGGGGCGGCGCCTGTGGCTCAGCGAGTAAGGCGTCAGGTTCAAACCCAGCCTCGGCCGAACTGCAAAACAGAAAAATAGCCGGGCGTTGTGGCGGGCGCTTGTAGTCCAGCTACTCGGGAGGCTGAGGCAAGAGAATCGCCTAGGCCCAGGAGTTGGAGGTTGCTGTGAGCAGTGTGAAGCCACGGCACTCTACCAAGGG